>JAENPR010000192.1:0-195000 GCA_018135685.1 Themeda triandra | reverse complement strand
CCGTTGCGTCGTCGTGGCGTGCTTGGCCTACTCGCTTGGCGCGGCACGGCGTGCGGCATCGCGATGGCGGCTGAGGCAGCCGCGGCACGGGACGGGACGGGCCCGAGCGGGCGGGCGAGCGAGGACAGGGCGGGTGCTCGAGTGCGCACGCGAGGGGCACTCGATCGGGCGGCGCGCGAGGAAGCGAGGAAGCGGCCGCAACAGCGGCGTCGGCTGCGGCTCTCTGCGGCGGATCGCGCGCGAGGCGAGAAGAGAGGGAGGGGAACGATGACAGGTGGGGCCCGGGTGGGTCCCACCCTGGTCAAAACTTGAACTGAAGTTTGACTGGCTATATTTTCAAAAATATTGCGAATTTGAAAATGCTCCAAAAATAAAAGTTTCTCAAAATAATGAGAGGAATAACTTTCATGAAGGAAGTTTTTGCTGAATCGGCCTAGATTTGAAAGTGGAAATTTGGGTCAAATAAAATACATATAAAATTGATTTTTGGAAAAGAATGAAACAATTTTTGCCCTTTTTGATGCCCTTAAAGTCATTTTCATGACTTGAGGTAAAAACAAATATTTCTCCAAATATTTTTCTGCATAAACTTTGTTAAAGCTCCTATTTGAGAAAAGTATCACAAGTATGACTTCTAGCAACCATTTGAAAAACCCTATTTGCATTTTTAATCCAAGCACTCAAACAATTGCTACCACAAATTGCAATAATGATGCTTATGAGATGATCATGCTCATGAGATGCAAGATTTTGCTAAGCCCAAAATTGGAGTTGTTACTGACCTACCCCCTTAAAGAAATCTCGCCCGAGATTTGAGCGGACTAACCATTGCTTATGAAAACACGGGTAAGCGTCTTTAAGATAGGCCTCGGTCTCCCAAGTAGCATCCAGATCATCATGATGACTCCAACACACCTTGTACGTTGTGACTGTTTTGTTCCGTGTCACTCTTTCCTTGACATCCAACAGGCTTTGCGGCTTCTCCTCATAGGTCAAGTCTCGGCATGCACTTTTATATCTGTCATCTTAATCTTTTCTTTCGGGAGTCGCACACACTTCTTGAGTTGAGATACATGGAACACAGGGAAAACAGCACTCATTTCTTCAGGTAACTCAAGTTTGTAGGCCACATGTCCTTTCTGCTCAATGATTTTGAAAGGTCCTACATACCGAGGTGCTAACTTCCTTTTCACACCAAAACGTTGTACTCTTTTCATCGGGGACACCTTCGGATACACATGGTCTCCAACTTGAAATGTTCTTGTCCCGTCTCTTAAGTCGGCATAACTTTTACGTCGGGGTCAGTGCGGCCGCAATATCTTTGTCTAATAAGCTTGACTTGCTCTTCGCTTCTTTAATTAGATCAATACTATAGTATCGCCTATCTCCTGTCTCAACCCAACTAGCAGGGGTTCTGCAACTCCTACCATACAAAGCCTCAAAAGGCGACATCTTTATACTCTCTTGATAGCTATTGTTATAAGAGAACTCTGCTAACGGCAACCACCTTTCCCATGAGCCCTTCCAAGACAAAACACAAGCACGCAATAGATCTTCTAAAATCTGATTCACTCTTTCGGTCTGGCCTGAAGTCTGAGGATGATAAGCAGTACTGTGCAATAATTGAGTGTCCAAACCTTTCTGTAACTGATCCCAAAAGTGAGCCACAAATTGCGGTCCTCTATCTGACACTATCTCTTTAGGCACACCATGCAACCTAACAATCTGTTGGATATAGATTTCAGCATACTGATGTGGACGATATGTTGTATGAACAGGTATGAAATGTGCAGACTTGGTTAGACGATCCACTATGACCCAAATAGAATCATGACCCTTGGGTGTAGTGGGTAATCCAAGATGAAATCCATGCGATACATTCCCACTTCCATTCCGGAATTGGCAACGGTGAAGTAAACCACCGGTCTTCAAATGAATAGCCTTCACCCTACAACGGGTATCACACTCGGCTACATATTCTCGCAACATCTCTTTTCATGTGAGACCACCAAAACCGACGTTTTAGATCATGAAACATCTTACTCGCTACCGGGATGCATAGATAACTTGGACAAGTGAGCTTCGTCCATAATCAGCACTTTCCGAGTTCCTTGTCTGTGGTACAACTAGACGCTTATCATACCACAAGACTCCTTGATCATCTTCCTTAAAGAACGAGATGGCATGCTTTTGATCCTTTTCTTAATCCCCGCAATTGTACTATCGACTTTTGACCTTCCTTGATCTTATCTTCCAATTCACAACCGATTCGAATATTGTTCAAGATCACGGGGGTGCATAAGATTATGACCTTCTACCGGCTCGACGGAAGAGCATCACACCGTGCCTTCCGACTCAAGGCATCGGCCACTACATTGGCCTTACCAGGGTGGTACTGCAACTGCAAATTGTAATCCTTGATCAATTTCAACCATCTACGTTGCCTCATGTTCAGGTCCTCCTGGGTAAAGATGTATTTCAGGCTCTTATGATCTCGTAAACACATTGCAAGTGTTTCCAAGGAGGTAATGTCTCCGGATCTTCAATGCATGCACTACGGCGGCAAGCTCTAGATCATGAGTAGGGTAATTCACTTCATGTTTCTTCAACTCCGTCGAGAGGCATAAGCTATGACTCTTCCTTCTTGCATAAGCACACATCCCAAACCTATCTTGGACGCATCACAATATACATCAAACGGCTTCTCGATATCCGGTTGCGCCAGAACAGGAGCAGTGGTCAACATTTCCCGCAGGGTGCGGAAAGGTGTGTCACACTCTTCTGTCCAAGCGAACTTATGCACTTTCTGCAACAAATTAGTCATTGGCTTGGCAATCCTTGAGAAGTTGGGAATGAATCTGCGATAATACCCTGCTAAACCAAGGAAACCTCGTACTTCATGAACTGATTTGGGTGTCTTCCAATTCAATACCTTCTCTATATTGCTAGGGTCCACAGTTATTCCTTCATCGGAGAGGACATGTCCAAGGAATTGAACTTTCCGAAGCCAGAACTCACATTTGCTAAACTTAGCATACAACTTATGCTTCCTCAGTCTCTCCAGTACAATCCTCAGATGCGCAGCATGGTCTTCCTTATTCTCCGAATATATCAGAATATCATCAATAAACACCACCACAAACTTATCTAGCTCAGGCATGAAGACCGAATTCATAAGATACATAAAGCATGCAGGAGCATTGGTTAATCCAAAGGACATAACCAAGTACTCATACAACCCATATCTTGTAGAGAAAGCGGTCTTAGGAACATCTTAAAGTCGATCTTAATCGATGGTAACCGATCTCGAGATCAATCTTAGAGAACACCTTAGCCTTCGACAACGATCAAACGGGATATCAATACGTGGTAGAGGATACTTGTTCTTGACTGTGACTGCATTAAGTAGGCGGTAATCCACGACCATTCGCAAAGATTGATCCTTCTTCTTCACGAACATAGCGGGACTACCCCATTCCGATGCACTAGGACGAATGAGACCCTTATCTGCTAACTCTTGCAACTGCTTCTTGAGTTCTCTCAACTCATCAGGTGACATACGGTAAGGTCTCTTAGAAATTGGGGCTGTTCCAGGCAACAACTCAATGCGGAACTCAATCTCCCGATCAGGTGGGAGACTCGGAAGCTCATCAGGAAAGACATCCGGAAACTCACATACTACTAGAATTTCATGCAGAGGGGTCACTTTGGTAGCATATACCACATTTTCTAACTGAATCTTCCGAGGTAAGGGTACCTGGAAAGTGCCTTCCCCAATAGGTTTCCGTATAGACACTATCCTATTGGTGGTATCCAAAACTACGCCCCAATGATGCATCCAACTCATTCCTATGATAACATCCACACCTAGTCCGGGCGAGAACAATCGGGTTCATCCGGAATCTCCAGCGATCTAACTCCAAGGCTGCATCAAATACCATTTGTTTCGTGGTGATGTCGGCCCACCGCACTCACCCGAAACTCTAAGTTCAACTCCTTTATGGTTTGACTATGCTTCGTGCAAATGCTTGACTCATAAATGAATGCGATGATCCGATATCAAACAAAACAGCGCGGGAATGCGTTCACGGGGAACATACCACGGTATCACGGGTTCTCCGAGAAAGAATCTCCTCCAACGAGGTGTGGTGCACACGAGCGGTGCATTTGCTTCTTTGGAAGAGGACAATGCTTGATGAAGTGTCCATCGACCACGGTTGAAGCAAGGACCCATCGCCCCCGGCTTTGCACCCGGCCCGGTATTGGCTGACCTGGTTTTCCCGAGGCATAGGCATCCCGAAAGGCCTAGAGAACCTGGCGATTACGGCGAGGAACATTCTTCTTCTGTGGAGGCCTAAACTTAGACCCCGAACCTTGGTTGCGAAATGGAGGACGATATGCAGGTGGAGCCCTCGGCTGGGAGGAACCACCTTCATTAGCCCTCTTACGGCTCTTAGCAGCAGCATGCAGGTTGTTCTGATTCTCCTGGGTGAGACAGTCATTGTAGAAGTCATTGAATGTCACACGGGTAGAGGTACCCATGGTCTTCATCAGCTTTGTACTGAGACCCTTCTTGAAAGCAGCAATCTTATTGGCTTCAGTACTCACAAACTCAGGTGCATAACGGGACAAGTTATGGAATGCATGGTGATAATCCTTCACAGAACGATTCCCCATGGTCAAATTATGGAACTCAGCCTTCTTCATTGCCATAAGACTGGGCGGAACATAAGTGGCACGGAATTCACGAACAAGCTGATCCCAAGTAATAGGCTGACCCTCAGGGAAGGTGTGGCGATGTGTGTTCCACCACGGCCCTAGCATCACCTTCGAACATGTGTGCAGCATAGGTAGCCTTCAGCTCCTCAGATAACCTCAACAAAGAGAACCTTTCCTCCATAGTGTTGACCCAAGCCTCAGCCATGAATGGATCAGGGGCATCCCTGAACACTGGAGGCTTGGTGTCCATGAAGTCCTTGAATTCACTGTACTGGTTAGGCTGATGATCCTGACGGCGATTGTTGTTTGCTTCAAAATTGGCACGCAGAAGTTGCTCTATGTTGCGCTGACTTCCCAGAAACTGTGCAAACAAGCGCTCGGCGGTGAGGGGAGGAGGGGGTGGTGCACCATGTGCTTCTTCCTCATCACGACCACCACCACGACCATTGCCACGACGGGTGTTCGCCATCTGCATATTTCAACCATAATATTGTCCCACTATTAGGAGCTGAATCTTTGAGGGTAAACGAATAGATAGATCATGCCTTGCGAAATTAATTGAAAGAAAATTAATTCATACAATTAACCACACATGGCACAATAATTCATTTTTCCACATCATAGCTGCACTAATAATAGTATTACGTCGAAACATCACATAGAGTCTTACAATATCCATGATTGCCAACACACGAACACTGAACTTTAGGCATTACGACGACATAGCATTACAACAACGTGATCCATGGTCACATCCAACTCTTACTAGCGTACCCTACAGACAGCCATACATAACAAAAGAGTCGCAACGGACCACTAAGGACAGCAGTCTGGCTAACACTAGCCAACACACTAGTCTAGGCGCACACGGCTAACGCACTCCTGACTAGCAGCGTCACCGAGCGGAGACTCAACCCACTCTCCGTGCTGTCTCGCGTAGAGCTCCTCACGCGGGCGTCGATGTAGACCTCCTTCTCGTGCAAGTCCTCCCGGAGAGTGTCTTTGAGCAGCCCTCAAACCACGTGCCTCGGTCCGGGCTGCATCCCGCTCTCCAACCGTATGGGCCAAAGTGTCTCCAAACTTCGAATAGTGGCGTCACGTACGCCAACTCTAGCCTGAAGCTCCTGGACTGCTTTGCATGGCCATCTTGTCTCTCTGAACAGCCTGGTCCCTCTGCTCAGTCATCAGTGCCAACTCCTCTCTGAGCTCTTCAAGCTTCTTCTCGTACATCTCCTGTTGCTCTTCCTTCTCTCTCTCGACACGCTCCAGCTTGTCGTGCCTAAAGAGAGCAAGGTCCTCCTGTGCTGCATACGCCTTCATCAAGGCGAACACAACACTCTGCGCAAGTGCACTTCCACAGTCTGCCTCCTGAGGTCTAGCCACTAGTGCCATTCCTGGAGCCTGCCTCCACGTGTCAATGCGGGGGCTAGCCAAAGGAAAAACACTAGGGATGAGCCTCTGCACCTCATTAGGCAGCTCCATCACCATCTTCTCAAGCAACAGAAAAGCAGCATCCTGAGCACCATCAAAAGCAGTGATACCCTCACCCTTAGCCGTCCATTCAGTCCACTTCTCATCGAGACCCAAGAGAGGCACCACAACCACCACGAAACAAAGCCATAGTTCTTCCGGTCACTAGCGTCCCGGTGATGCGTGGCTCGTGCCCGAGGGTAACCAGCACCGTGCAGAAGCCTCCAGAGGAGAGTGGGCAAGCCACTCTTCTCCAGAAAAGTGCCATCCTCCCTGAGCTGGTGGGACGGCACCCGACGCACCACAAGAGGAGCACTCCCACGGGAAGCAAGCTTGCGGTGGCGGGGTGGACGCGAACTCTTGCGAGCGGTCTGCTTGCCATCTGAAAAGATTTTTATTTTCAATGAGCAACAATTTTAATAATTAAAGCATGGAGATACGGAATTGAGACAATTTAATTGTAAGGAAAGAGGAGAATGTAATGAATGACATGAGCATATATGTAAATCATGATGCATGCACGTTCCATACGTCCTCACTGCCTAAAATTATTATCTAATAACGTCTAGGCGGTGGCATACAAAACGTGCTCTCATATAGCGGTAACTAGTCGGGCTACACGTTTTACGTAGTTAGTGTACCTGCAGAAGATTCATTTCAGCCCAATATCCCATGAATGTAAGCGACGTAAAAATCCAAGCACCTTCCGAACAAGGTGAAATCTCCGATTACTTGCACCCATTCCCAAGTGCATACTACCCAACAAGTCATCAGAAGACGACACCCTCACATGGGGTACCTTCTTATAAACATGTGTGAACATGTATATAATCCAGCACCAATAAGCACTCCCCTAGATCGATATTGCATCCGATCATGCTCTCACAACTCACACTTACCTTGGCGTAGAGGCAAATCTGAACCATACCCAACCATTGAAGTGAATGGCCCCCATACAAAACCGTCGTGTACGAGCGCGACAATTAAAAATATGATGCAATAATCCCCCAAGTTAGTACTTATATAAGCCACCTGAAGTCCTTAATTGGGCATAAAGGATATGACTGGTCCAAGGCACATATATAAGTTTTGAAAACCACACACCTTTGAAAAACCTTTATATGAGATTAAGTGGCTATAAGTTCGTAATTAAGGTTTGTAAAACAAATTCCTTTAGTTTTTAAATATACTTATGAACAGTAATACGTTGAACCTGCTCCGATGCCAGCTGTAACAGAACCGTCCAATTAATATAAACACAATGTACTAATGAGTCGCCGAAGCAACTTAATTAGCACATGGCGCTTATATCAACCCGGTAGTCCGCGAAATCACGAAGGATTTCGAACTTTCCACAATACAGCCCAGACCGAATTGAGTTCAACATACAACAGTTCATAATAGTACATAAGTTCACAAATAGTCGATTACATCGGAGTTACGAAATAGTTATTACAATACCAAGTTCTAATCCAAATTGCGGAAGCAAATAAAGTTTTGGTTCACAAACGCACACTTAGTTGAAACATAGTGCCTGGTCCAATATCAAATCCAGCAACAGCATAGAGGTATGATAGATAGATTGATCGTGCCCACGATCTATTCATCCCCATACGCAGGGAAGAAGCAAGTCGGGCAATAGCCATAGAACATCTCACCATCTGCAACAACAAGGGAATAAAACCCTGAGTACAAGAAGGTACTCAGCTAGACTTACCCGTCATAAATGAAAATAAAGTGACACCAAGGAGTATGCAAGGCTTTATAAGTGGGGTAGCTGACTCATTTAACTTGCAATAAAAGGTGAGCTTATTAAATAATCATTTAGTGATAAAGGACTCTCTAGCTTATCATCTTTTAAGTTGGATCCTGTCATCACTACATTAGCACCTGTACTACTCCAGCTCCAGGATATAAACAATCAACACTATAATATCCTTCAGGTTGAGCATACCAGCATCAACACTTTTAGAAACATAACCATTTTACTTTGCACAATGATTGGCGACAGTGCCGCTGCTCGGTCAAGTGTTCACTGTCCAGGAACGATGGCGATTATAATCGATTGCAAACCCGGTGGCGGGTATTCCTCACACAAACCACACTCGCCGACCCGGAGCGAGTGACGATCACCTTGGTCTATTCGGGTGGAAACATGGATTTCAACAAATACGATTGCTCCGGGGCATGCCGGCTACTAGGTTCCTCCGGTGCGGCCGGCCACCGGGATTAATACCGCGCCTGTGGGCAATACACTCAACTCTGCTAAAATTCTGGCCCAAACATCCTCAAGGCTTCGCGGTCGGATGATCGCATCCTTCCAGCTATCTGTGAGGCATTGTTCAACATGATCCGATGACGTACAAAGTCATATTTCTTTAAGTGACGTAGCCGGAGCTTCCATGGTCTAACACACCACAAACTCCGACTAGTCGTGATTTAACATGGCCACATGGTTATGTTCTCTAAACCAATCTCCATAGTATCAACCAGAGGGTAGTAACCACCTACCTCGCGGATGAGGGTCAATCATCCGTCTTTTACCGATCTAATTAAGCGGTGCTAAGCATAAGCGCGATCCGAACTTAATTAGGGTAAAGGTATTCAGTGGATCAAGGTACTCATAATGCATTAACGGTTCCAACCAACGCCTATAAACTTAATGCATCATAATAAATAAATGACTCAAGTAAAACATTTTGAAAGGCGTAGGAGTAATGCTCCGGGCTTGCCTTTCACAAAGGAGCTAGGATGATGGTTAGGGCACTCGGGCAAGTCGGCGTCCGGGTCCTCGTCCTTTCTTTGCCTCTGCAAAGATCCTTTGCTCCTCTTGCTCCTCTCCTTCCGGCTCCTCGGGAATTCTTGCGTCACTTCTTCCGGCAATCCTGTATGATGCATCGGTGCGTATGAGTATCGGGAATGCAATACGGAATTGAAGCGTATGATGATGATGATGATGATGAACCAATCATGGTACTACAAGGTAGTCAACATCATCCTAACAGGTTGTACTTATTAGAGCCTAACTAAGCATAGCAAGACACTAGTTAACCTAGACATCGACGAAAAACGACGACGATTACTAAGGGTACAACAGCAACCTATAGCTAGACTACTCAGAAAAATCTGCAAAAATTACAGTAGCTTAACTAGGTAACATGAAGTCTACCATAAATTTTTCAAGTCAAAACAGTAAACCATTTATCCTATACAAAAAAGACAAGGCAGCAATAAACCAAGACCTAAAAATACTTTGTACTATGAAAAGTGTCAAACAACAGATCTCATGTGATTAACAGCTACTTATAAGCATAGAAACACCCTATAAAAATTATCAAGCATTTTCCTTGCATAAATAATTAATTATGAATTTCCTAACTTCCAAGAAAAGCAAGCACAAAAATTTAACAGGGCATTTTCTACACATGACATATACAACTAATATTTTTCACAGATAAAGCATCTCCTAACTAGAGCAACAAAACAAGATTCACATTTTTCTGATAAACCTACAATTACTTATGCATTTAACAAGATATCGGCAATTAAAGACATTAAATGAAACTGTATAGAAAAGTATTTCATAAAAACAAACTAATACCCTACATGCATAAAGCTCCTCATAAGAAAAATATTGACATTTAAATCACCCAAAATGGACTAAAAATGAAGGAGATATGATTTTTGGAAGATTAAACACATTTTTCTGGAAATCATTTTTAAAAACCTGAAAAGACTGAAAGCGCTACGCGCACCCGGGGCTATCCCCCGCTGCGGCTGACGTGCGGGCCGCGCTGCTACGCGCACCCGACGCGGCGTACCCAAGGCGCGCACGCGCCAGTGGCGCTGACGGGTGGGCCCGGTCGGTGGCCCCACCGGTCAGCGGGCCGGAAACAGGACCAAGCCGGCGACCGGCGAAAGCTCGCCGACGGCGGCTCCTCCGGCGACACCGGTTGCACCGTCGTGCTCAGGACGACAGCGCGAGTCCAACCATGGTGAAGATGAAGCTCCTAGTGCCCTAAAATGGTGGCCGTGTCGAACGGCAGCGAGCGGCGGCGGCGGATGACGGCGAGACGCCGGAGCAAGCCACGGCGGCGCAATTGGAAACGCCTACGGGCTTTGTGAAGCCATGGCGAAGCGAGCGCACGTGAAAGGGGAAGAAAATGGTGGTCGGGGAAGGCGGACGGCGGCGCCGAAGGGCTCGCCGGAGCTCGGCTCCCGAAAGCGGAGAAGAAGACGGCCGATTGGCCTCTACCTTAACTCGGGTTCGTCGATTGACGGAGGTCGAAGGTGGAGGAAGGAATGGCGGTCACGGTGACGCAGCTAGGGAAGAAAATGACAAGGCGGAGAGGTGGCTAGTCGGCGCGGGGCGCGGCGGCGGCCATGGCGGAGCTCCGAGGCTCGGCGTGGAAGCGAGTGGGAGAGGGGAATGGAGCGGGCGAGTGGGGCGAGTGAACTGGGGAGGCGAGGCGGGCATTTTAACGCCGCTGGGCGCGTCCAATTTGGAGCGTAGGGTTCACGGGCGCGCGACCGGGGGCACGGCGGCCATGGCGGACAGCGCAGCGATGCAGGCGGCACAGCGGGGAAGCGGGGAAGCGGAGCGACGCTGCGGCGTGCGCGCGGAGGTGCTCAAGTACCGGCGCTCGTGGCCGTTGCGTCGTCGTGGCGTGCTTGGCCTGCTCGCTTGGCACGGCGCGGCGTGCGGCATCGCGATGGCGGCCGAGGCAGCGCAGCACGGCAGCGGGGCGGCAGCGAGGCAGGCAGGGCAGGCGAGGGGGACAGGGCGGGTGCTCGAGTGCGCACGCGAGGGGCACTCGATTCGGGCGGGCGCAGGCGAGGAAGCGAGGCAGCAGCGGCGTCGCTGCAGCTCTGCGGCGGACTGGCGCGCGAGGCAGAGAAGAGAGAGGGAGGGAAACGATGACAGGTGGGGCCCGGGTGGGTCCCACCCGGTCAAAACTTGAACGAAGTTTGACCGGCTATATTTCAAAAATATTGCGAATTTGAAAATGCTCTAAAAATAAAAGTTTCTCAAAATAATGAGAGGAATAACTTTCATGAAGGAAGTTTTTGCTGAATCGGCCTAGATTTGAAAGTGGAAATTTGGGTCAAATAAAATATATATAAAATTGATTTTTGGAAAAGAATGAAACTGTTTTTGCCCTTTTTGATGCCCTTAAAGTCATTTTCATGACTTGAGGTAAAAACAAATATTTCTCCAAATATTTTTCTGCATAAACTTTGTTAAAGCTCCTATTTGAGAAAAGTATCACAAGTATAACTTCTAGCAACCATTTGAAAAACCCTATTTGCATTTTTAATCCAAGCACTCAAACAATTGCTACCACAAATTGCAATAATGATGCTTATGAGCTGATCATGCTCATGAGATGCAAGATTTTGCTAAGCCCAAAATTGGAGTTGTTACAACATGGAGCCTTCCCACCTACTTCAGTGCAGCCAAGCTACAGTGGACAGGTTCCTAGTTCCATCCCCTACTCTGTTGGATGGAATTCGTTGCTACACCGATGCTTCCACCGAACCAGACCACCATGCCAATGGTCCCAGATATGCTGGACTTGGTATCTTCATTGTCAACACTCAGGCTAACCCCCACCACAGCATATTTATAAAGGCAGCAATGAGGACTTCTTCCTCTGTTCTTATGGCGGAGGCAGCTGCTATGGCCCTGGCGGCCAAGGTGCTGAACATTCTACGGAAGCAGCAAGGTACAATCCTTAGCGACAACCAACAGTTGGTCCATTTTCTTAATGGCACCAACCTTGCTCACCCTCCGGACTGGAGAATCAAGCCCTTCACTGAGATTATCAGCTCCTCGGTGTCCAGCTCAACCACAGCCATTCGCAGGATCAACCGAAGACTGAACCAAATGGCTGACTCTCTTGCTAGACAAGCTCTTAGTGCAATTCAATGTAACCAATTCACCTTTGAGGGTGTGTGTGCTCATGCTCAGCATGAACTTGAGTGTCCTGTTATTACGGCACTCTAGAATGTAACCGTTAACAATGTAATGGTTCTAACAGCTTCTTGCTGTTAATCAATATATTATGCTTCCTTGTCAAAAAAAAAAAAAAAAAAAAGAAGCGGCAGATTGAGAGCCAAAGAGCACAAGAGCATTTTGTTTAATAATGGTCCTCTCTCGAGGATACAACAGATCAAAATTTCACAAAAGATAGCCAATGAGATAGATATAACCCACGTCACCTGACAACACGGGTACAACTAAAACAAATCTGATAAAAAAAATTACATCTTCAATAAGGAACTCTGACTTGCCCTGGGTATGACCACGCCGATAAGTCGCCGCCAAAACACGTCTGTCAGACCTAAAGGATACTGAAAGAACGTAGGACGCTGTCCACCATTGGAAATTCTGAATACTGTAACTTTGCAATGGTATGAAGTACCTGGTGCATGTGCAAGGGACCCACCAACACGATGCTGCCACCAAGGCCGAGAACCATGGGATCTTCCAAAAGCGATGTCTCCAATGAGCAAATGACATCCAAAAACGTCATCATCGTTGAACCAGAGACAATGGTGTTGGGTTTTCGCCCAGAGAGATCCTCACGAAGGACGAGATGGCACCTCCAACGAAGAAAATGGTGCCCACAAGCGCCACCGCCATCGAAACATGATATCCCTGCCACTACCTCAAAGAGCCGTGACGTTAGCCCATACACCAGTGACATGGTCCATCGCCGGATGTGGCAACAAAGACCACCAACTGTCAGATCCGGAAAATTGGGCGCCCCCGACGAGTTGTCCACTGCGAACTTCGAAACCACCACCAGCATGGACGCCGCCCATCGTTGCAGCAGGTAAAGCCGTGTGCAAGGGGGCAGATAGAGATGCACCACCCCCAACGCCTACACGGGCAATCGCCGCCACTGCCACAACTGCCGTCATCGGCACCGGCGGCCACCGCTGCCGCAACCGCCATCATCGGCACCGGCTACCGCCGCCGCCGCCGCCGCCGACGCCTGGATCCGGCCGTCCGGGCACTGAATCGGACCGCCTAAACACTAGATCGGCCACCCGATCGATGCTAGCACCCGCCCCCTTCCAGAAGCCCCGAACCATGACGCCAACCCACGCAGATCCATATGTGCGACTGCACGTGCTCGCCGCATCCAGTCGCGGCGTTGTCCTGGCCGCCGAGTGTCGTCCCCGCACAGACGAACTCGTGACCCTCCTAGACGAGCACCTTGCCACCGTCATCTCGGGGAGCTGCGCGGGCCTCTCAGCTGCCCCCTCCAGTAGCGGCGAGGGCAAGAGAACGGGGATTTATAGCGGCGGCGGCAGCTGTCACGCGTGCCGCCTGAACCCCTCGTGCGGGAGGGACGCGAGCGGGATGGGTTCGGAGAAGAGCACAAGAGCATGTAAGCAAGCAAGTAGTAGTAAGCAAGCACAAAGCCGGACTTGCTGTTAGCCCAAATGGTTGTACAAGAGCATGTAATATAATGAAGTGTCAACATGGATGCAGTGTCTGTTGCTTACTAGGTGTGCTTCAGCATGTAAATGATATGTTTGATTGGCTTTTATCTAGGCAATGGTAGGAGCTCTGACTTTCAATTAAGCGAGGAATAGAAGTTATATACAGGTGTGTCCCCCTCGGGGAGACAAAAAAGCAAATAAAACACAGGGAGTCAATTACAACTTATCTGTGACGATTACCTCCTCCAGTTTAAAGCCCTCTTTTTTGTTCAATATCCTCTTTGATTCTTGAAGCCACTTGTATTGTCGATTTGAAAAATATAATGAAATGAACCCCAGATTATTGGCCTACCATCATCATGCTATGATGCCAATTTCGACACCAACAATCAAGAATACCCAACTTTTTTTTCTCCGGTTACCATGCATATATGAAGATCACTTCATCATTTTCAAGTTTATCAATAAAACAGAGGAAGTGTATCATACTATTTCCTATGATACACCATCCAACTGTTGTCCACAGTTGGTGTTGGGATGTGGTGGGTTGAGCAAAAAAGCAACAACACATCCATTTCTTCATCCTTAAAAAACGTAACATTTTCTTATCTCTTTAACTTTGTATTTGGATTCTTTTGCTATTAATAAATTTCAAGTAGGAGGAAACACCTTCCTGTTCTCCTAAGCAAAGAAAAGATCATCTAAATGATTATCGTATCACCATTTAGAATAAAATTAAACAAATGTTTTTTTCAAGCGGTAGCATGCTATACATTTTTCTTTTTGTGCAAAATACAAGGTTCAAGGGGGAAAAAAAGCACAAGTTCCTCGTAGTTTCAAAAATACTATATGCCTTTGCCTTGTCAGTTTCATGCTAAGCTAAATGAGATATGTCGATCACGCACCCCTTTTTCTCTTTTTGTTTTTCTTTGTCCTGTAAGATTTAAACACTCTGACCAGAATCTCGACATGGAGAAGTGGAGTTTTTTTTAGAAGATCCACCGGGGACAAGGGACTAGAATTATTTGGAATTCACGAGAATGCCATCTTAGGAGGGGATGGACGACGCGGGCCCAGGGCAGGCCGGTCCACGGGGAGAAGGGCCGTTCGAGGCTCTGCGCGACTGTCAGCCCGAGAAGGATCGGGCCGGGAGCTGTGCTGCGCACGCCCAACCAGCAAGGAGGAGGAGGGCTGGACGAGCTCACTTGGGCTTTGGCCCAACAGCAAGGAACGGGCCGAAATGCGAGGCTGCTGAAACACGCCATATTTTCTAAAAAATAAAAACAGAATTGATTGAGAAAAATTATATAAAGTAAAAAAAAAAAAACCCTAGAACACACGTTAAATATGAACTTGTTGTGAGTCCTTAATATCACACTTAACCTGCTATTCTCCTCTTGTATAATTAAATATGAACATGGTTTATAACTCGTGACATATGGACTTGCACTGTACTCAATTTGTGAACTTAGCCAAAATAAGTTATCAAATAGAACCGTAGCAAAGATAACAAGCAAATTGTTTAGAATTGAATTGGTTGGGGTGCGCCAAACCTAAGCAATAGTGCAACGCTTAAGCGACGCCCAAGAAACTCAAGTGGCTAAGCCACTTTATGATTTCGCCCCCACAAAAAATAAAGTTTATATCATTGTGAAGCGGTGCCTCACAATATCAGATATTAAACTGATAAGAACAGATACTACACTTGATCTAAGCCAAAAGGCCGAGAAAGGTATGAGTTATGTTGTTCATCCTGGGCTAGTTTTATTACCTCAAACGGGTTAAAATCCTTCTCCCTCAGCGATATGGTACAAAACTAAAATAGGATTATAGATTACAAACAGAAACTATTAATCTCGGACCGGTCTTGGAGAACCACTCGGTCCACACGCCATATTTCCAAATATATATGGGCCGGTATGGGTCCGGGACGTTCATTGTCAGCCCAACTGTTTGTGTATGCGCACAGGCCATGGTCTGGTGAATTGCAAACCAGTAGCCCATTAGTCCACTACAGTAATTTGGATGGCATCTTCAAGTTGCTCACGGCCATGGCTGTATCCTCTACTTTTTTAGCCCATCTAACAAAAAGATAAGCCCTTCCCCTTTCTTTTTCCCAGCATTTTTTTGTTGACCCCATTTTAGGCAAAATGTTAGACAAAGATATGCAGCATTCCAGCCGTGGTCATTTTCCGGATAGGTACCAGTAGTAGGTAGCAGTTAGGGCTACTAGCTAGTACGAGTACCATTTGGCCGGCGTCACGTACAGGTTCTCAGCATCCAAACGCAAACAGCGGTGCAGTACCATACCTCTGCTTTGAGAATTCAGAGCAATGCATTTGGGCCTTGTTTAGATCACCAAATTCACCCCCAAATTTCACTATCTGCAGAATTCCTATTCCCCATCACATCAAAATGTTTATATATGCATGAGTACTAAATGTAGATAAAATCAAAAACTAATTACACGTTTTATTGTACTTTACTGAGGCGAACATTTAGAGACTAATTAATCAAGATTTGGACAATTTTTTACACTAAAAGACGAAACGATGAACAGTGCGCCAGCTTTTGTTTTTTCTGCACTGTGCAGAATCGGCCGATGCAAATTTTGCATCTAAACAAGGCCTTGGTCAGTGAAGGGGCGTTCTTGTACAGTTGCAGAAATTAACAAGGCAGGCAGGCAAGCACACTAGGGTGTGGCAAGTTGCAGGCATGGGCAGCTCACAAAGGCAAGGCTCAACCACAGATCTGAAGGACTTTCTCTCGGTTCAGGCCTTGTTTCGTCAGGTCAGGTGCATCCCCCCGGCAGGAGCTCCAAACTCCAATTTGTAATAGAAAATTTTCCAGGAGGCCGGCTGCCGTGACAACCTACGTGCAATGTTTTCAGGAACAAGGTTTGCCAGAAGTATGATGCCTGCACTATTATAAAAGTACAGAAGTAGACTGACTGACCTTTGAGTACAATGACAGTGATTATGTGAAGATTTCATAAGCAAGATCGGTAGGAAGGAATCAAGGGGGTTCCCCCAACTTGGACCTCCTTGTTACCTTTTGCACGAAAACAAGATCCAATTTGAGAAACCTTTGTGCTTGGAAAGAGAAATAAAAAGCTTATGGTTTGTGAACCAGGACAAGATACAACTACACTTAGCATATTCACCACTTTGAGAACATAGTGATTTCCCCAATTTTTTTGGACCAGGTCTGGTCCAGCACCCCCAATGAAGGACATGCAAATTGCATGTAAAACACTTTGTGGAAAGGTTAACATTGTCCAATTGCAAGGAGAAAGAAGACCCAGCAAGAGCATCTTTTGCGCATTTGTTTTTCAGCAAGAGGGAAGAAAAAAACATAGTACTAGGGTGTTCATTGTGTCCACGTGAGTGGAATGCTTTGGGATTTGAAGACTAGTAAGTAGTAGGTCTGACGGCAGTACTTGTTATCGTGCGTGCTGTGTTAGCGTAAACTAATTAAACTTCATAAGAGTAAGTATTATAAGGTGATGTAAGCGGGCTGTAAGAGTTGCCACCTCATTTTTGTGCTGAGTTGGAGGAAAGAGAAGAGGAGTAGGTTGTTAGCTTACAGCCAGCTGATGCACAGGTTCCCATCTACTTTGTGAGATAGAAAGGTGGGCCTGACATTAATGATACAGCCTGTGTAACCAAACCACTATACATGTGGGCTGTTAGTTGGTTGTATATGACGTGGCAAACTCATACAGCCCGCTTAGCCATGCTCTTATTAAACTTGCTCTAATGCCAAACGGGTCAAAACGTCAATACCCAAGGACCGAGTGAGAAACTTGCCGGTCATTAACATTTGGCCGTGGATTCTCAATTGATAATTCCTCTGAGTAAGAATTTTTCAAGAAAAAAAAAAGTCTTTGCCGAGTTCCTGACACGTCGACACTGGGCAAAGAATTTTTCAAAAAAAGAAATTGCCGGCACTCGGCAAAGGGTGCCGTGCCGAGTGCCGACGTGGCACTCGGCAAAGCCCCCTTTGCCGACCACTTCTTTGCGGAGACGGCTTTGCCAAGAGCTGCACTCGGCAAAACCTTTGTCGACGGCAAAGGGGAGGCGTTCCCAGTAGTGTTACTCCACTAAAATAGCCATGTGGTTTTACAGGTGATTACGTTGATGTGGTATGTGGGCTCAAAATGTTATTTGTTTCAGCTATTTTACCTTTTATTGAATATTTGAGCTCCCAAATTACCTCAATTGAAAAAAAAAAAACACAACTAAAAATTTTTAGATTTCAACTACAACTTCGATGTAGATTTTCTCATCTGGGGTACTTTAAAGAAAAGTATAATTTTTTTTAAATATGATGACATACTTCAACTGAATGTTTGGGCCAACCAAAGTTGTAGATGCTGTTAAGAGCTGTCAGTTCCATATAGATCATGTCACCATTTCACTTGAAAAAATGGCTCCAAATTTTGTACATGAAACAAATATTTGGTCCCTTAAATGACTCAACTAAAAAAGTTGTCAACAACAAAATTATAGAAGCTACATATTTGGTGTAGACCATGTAGGCATCTAAAATATTTTATTTGGAAAATAAAAAATGAACTCTAAAATCAAGGAACTATCTTAGCTTCAGATAAAAAAGAGTTGCCAATGACGAAATTGTTGAGTTTTAAAATTTTCGTAAAGTTTGTTTTCATACGACTTCATATAAAATATTGTGATTTTTTTATATAACAAGATGTGGTCCCTAGTTGCCACATAAGTAAAACCATCTATGAAACCATTTTGAAATGTTCAAGAGGATAATTTATCCGATTTTAGAAGTTAATGTGTATATTATGTGGAACAGAAGGTTGGGGTGTCCACCAAATTTAGTGAAAGTTTTAGGGGAGGTGTGGTTTTAAAACAGAATAAAACAGAATAAGCCGGCTTATCAACAACAAGAATTACAAGCCAAATTGTAGACCTATGCTTTTCATTATCTTATAACTCTTTTAGTTGCTGCAAGAAAATGTGACCTTTTTTTATCTCCAACTTTTTATTGGTTTCTTTTGCTTTTAATACATTTCCAGTAGGAAGAAACCCCTCTTGTTCTCTAAACAATGTAAAGATCGTCTAGATGATTAACATATAGGATTTCTGCAAATTTCGCTGAGCCGAAAAATTTGTTCAGCAAGTGTTTTTTTCAGACAGTAGCGTGCAGTACATTTTGTTTTTGCGGAAAATACAAAGCTCGAGGGAAAATACACACAAGTCCCTCATAGTTTCAAAATACTACATGTTTTTGTCTGGTGAGTGGTGACTTTCATGTTCAGCTAATGTGATAATGTTTGGGCTAATTTCCAATTGTTGTTCGATCCCCATTTTCTCTTTTTGCTTTGCCCCGTAGAATTTTAACACTTCTGACCAAAAATCTCGAATGGATTTATTTGAAGTTCACAGGGATGACTGGATTTATTTGGAGTTCACAGGGATGCCAATGTATTAGGCCGCGCCTTGTCAAAAAAAGAATGTATTAGGCCGCGCACGACTCGAGAAGGATCAGGGCCGGGAGCTGTGGTGCGCACACCCAACCAGCAAGGAGCAGCAGGCTGGACGAGCAGCTCACTTGGGCGGTTGTCCCAACAGCAAGGAAGGAGCACGGGCCGAAACGCCAGGCTGCTATAAAAACGTCCTTTTTTAACAGAACTGAGAAAAGACCTAAAGTCAAGTTTGAATCCTAGGAATTGAATTTGTTTTAATAATAATAATTTAGACACATTAATTAACTAATACGGTTGTATACGGATTATATTTATATATTATTGTTGGCTAAACAAGAGATACATTGCACTTCTACCCTAAAACGAGTTGAGGACCAACGAACACTATGGTATTTTCAAAACATAACTCGCAATTTGATTTGCTGGAGTCATCAATATCGCACTTAGCTGCTATATTTTCTCCTTGTAACAACAATACTTTGATAATTAGAAAGTGTTTATAAATATATCTCATATGATTGAATTAATTATTGACTAGAAAAATATCAAAATTTGAATTTTAAATATGAACATGGTGTATATCTTGCACTATATACTTAATAACGTAGCCAAATTAAGCACTCAACAATAGGAGTGGAATAAAGATAACACACGCAAAATGTTAAGAATTGATTTGGTTGGGGTGTGCCGTGTCCAAGCTATAATGCAACGCTCAAACGACACCCAAGGAATCCAAGTGGATAAGCCACTTTATAATTCCTTCCCCACAAAAAATAAGTTTATATCATTGTGAAGCAGTGCCTCACAATATCAGATATTAAACTGATAAGAACAGATACTACACTTGATCTTAGCCAAAAGGCCGAGAAAGGTATGAATTGTATAGTTTGTTCTGGGCTAGTTTTATTACCTCCTACGGATAACAATCCTTTTCCCTCAGCGATATGGTGCAAAACTAAACAGGATTAGATTACAAACATCAAATACTATTAATGTCGGTCTTCGAGAAACAACACGCCATATTGCCAAATATATGGGCCGTTATGGGTCCGGGGCGTTCATGGCCCACGGCCCTGAGGGGAAGAAACGGAGGAGGATATGCCGAATAGAGCCCAACTGTCGTTTGTTGGCACCTTTTCCCTCGTTGCGAGCACGAACGAGTTGTGCGTGTCCTTGTCCAACCCGACAATGCTTTGTCAGCAACCAAGGTAATTAAGGGCCGCAGATGAGTGAGAGAGCCAAAGAGCAAGACAGGGATTCCAATTGGGTAAAGCTGCCGCTCGGACGTCCTACATATAGGACGCGGTGCGCGTGGCCCAACTCAGCGAAACCGGCCCACAAACAATACAGTTGCATGCCCCGTCGCCTGCTGCTCCGCATTGCATCCAGTAGCGAACGCACTCGGACCACTAATTATCGGACGGCACGCCAGTACCTACCACATGTTGCTGTGTCTAAATTTAGACTAGGCCCGCGTCTACTACACACATGCATGATGCTGCGACGCGCCTACTACTGTTGTGTGTGCTGCTGCTGTGTCTTGCTTTTTCTCATGTTTATGTCAATAAAAAAGTTATATTTCATAAACAAAATATCATAAATAAAATTCGATTACGTCATCGTGTTTCTCGTAAAAAGCTCTTTAAAACAAGACCCCACATGAATATATTTTAATATTTTTTAAAAAATATTTATCTCATCGAATATACAACAAATCTAATTTTGAAACAATCCAAAACCGTATGTTGAAATAACCCACAAACATATATTGAAACAACACAGTAATACCTATTGCCACAACCCAAAAATCATCGGTTGAAACATCCCGGGATATATGTTGAAACAACCAAAACATACTTGTTCAAACAACTCGAAATATCTATTGAAACACCCCTGTGAAAATACATGTAGCAACAATCCAAAAACATTTGTTGAAATAACCCGGAGACTTTTATTGAAACAACACAAAAATACCTATTGAAAACACTAAAAAATATCATTTCGTTGAAAACACCCAAAAAATATATTGATTGAAACAACCCCTTGTTTAGTTCCAGAATTTCACCCCCCAAATTCACTATGTAGAATTCCTATTCCCCATCACATCAAAATGTTGGCACATGCATGGAGTACCAAATGTAGATGAAATCAAAAACTAATTGCACAGCGGTTTATTGTACTTTGCGAGACGAACATTTTGAGACTAATTATTCAAAATTTGACAATTTTTACCACATAAAAACAAAATCGGCGTAGCGATGTGATCGCTACAGTGCCGATCTGGGCACCAAATCGGGAAGAGAACAAGGCCCAAACCTAAAATAGCAGATGCAGCAACCTAGAAACATCTGTTCAAACATCTCTCGAAACCTAGAAAGTGATAGTATTGTTGGTAACTGTCTAGCACTATGGATGATGTACGGTAGCATATACTACTACTTGCTAGGGCATAGCAGCACAGGAAAAACATGCAAGCAGCAGCCTAGACACTAGGCTTGGGCGCTTGGCCTAGCAGCACGGGAAATAGGCTGCACTGTCACTAGCCGATAGGCCACTAGCCAGATGTGTCTAGGGTGCATGTCTACGTGCTGCGTCTAGGGTGCGTGTGGGGATGGGTCAGCTTCCTTTTTTTTGAAACGTTGGGCCTGAGTAATAATGCTGGCCCAGCTTCAGTGCCTCGACGGGACGAGTAAAAGTAGCGTACTTGACTGCCTAGACATGATGCAGTGCGACGCGACTAGGCGCGACGTGCGGCGCTGGAGGCGCGCGCGACGTGGAGCGCTGGTAGCGCCTCCCGTGTCCGTCCCACAAAACTTTCTGTCCGACTAATCAGACGTCTAGTGGGCCGTAGCCCACAAAACTTTCTGTCCGACTAATCAGACGTCTTACTAAGAGCATTACTGTGCAAATCGGCCACCCCGAGTTGGCCAACTAAACGATAAGAGCATTACCGATTCCAATTCGAGGGAGAAGACTCGAGGCGAAGTAGAAGTAAAGCAAGCAACAAAGCCCAACTGCTTGTGCATGCGAATTGTCTGATCTGATTTATAGCTAATCTCCACGGAAGGAAAAAAACAATAAACTTTTTTTTTTTGAGGAAGAGAAGAATATTTCCTATTATATGAGTTGCAAAGTGAAACATATCATGGTGAAGTACGAAATCCATTTTCATCTTCCACCATATGAATTTGACAAAGACTTATATG
The DNA here is from genome assembly GCA_018135685.1 of Themeda triandra. Taxonomy (NCBI): domain Eukaryota; kingdom Viridiplantae; phylum Streptophyta; class Magnoliopsida; order Poales; family Poaceae; genus Themeda; species Themeda triandra. The sequence goes on along the minus strand of JAENPR010000192.1, from coordinate 172,692 downwards.
TGAACTTTAGTATTTTTCTCGAATACGCAAAGGATTTACACATCTTTGTATTTAAGAAGAATAGTTTGTTTACATCGGCGTTGTAGCGCAATTCGGAAATTAAGATATTATATGAAGCATATCCTGCCTAATGCTCTATGTGGACTACTCACGCACTAGACAACATAGTTTGCCGCGGCGCTTCCACATCCGCTGACCGTCGAGGAAGAGCTGGCGCATCGCCTCATCGTGCGAAAGGCCTGATTTGAATATAGATTGATATTCCTATCTCGCTTACTCGATCAGCCTGTCTTTAATATGTAAACTTTAGGAAATGCTAGAATATCAAGTTTCAAGCTAAATAGCCAGTTTATTGTGTAGATTTCAATTGCTCCAAATGGAAGGGCCCAAACCACCCCTAAAAATAGAACTTGTCCTTTACCTATAATTCATTGATGTTGATTTAGAAAAATAAATATTATCACTTGAAAGATGAAGCTTTCTAATAAAGCAATTAGAACAAATTTGGCTATTTTGTACAATTTTCTAAAAATACATCGAAAGTTAGATAGTAGAATTTGAAACCAAGGAGTACCTTCCAGCAGACCCTACCACCGCTATTGCCAACGCTATTTTGGCCACTTTCAAACGGCAAGTCATTTGCTCCTCTTTAACTGAAAGATGAAGCTTTCTAATAAAGCAATTAGAACAAATTTGGCTATTTTGTAAAATTTTCTAAAAATACATCGAAAGTTAGATAGTAGAATTTGAAACCAAGGAGTACCTTCCAGCAGACCCTACCACCGCTATTGCCAACGCTATTTTGGCCACTTTCAAACGGCAAGTTATTTGCTCCTCTTTAACTTTTTTTAGAAATATATCACTAAGCTCTTATACTTTCCACATTCTACGTCACTTTGAGATCCTCTTTTGGGCTGCACATGCCATGGTCTGGTCGATTGCTGCCAGCAGCCCATTACAGTAATTTGGATGGCATCTTCAAGTTGCCCACGGGCCACGGCCATGGTACATTTTTACCCCATTTTTGGCAAAAAAAAAAAAGTTTGACAAAAGTATGATATGTAGTAGTAGTAGTAGTAGTAGTAGTAGTAGTAGGTAGCAGTTAGGGCTACTAGCTAATACGAGTACCAAAAAATAAGTTTTCATCAATAGAATCGTAGAACATATAACATATGCAAACAGTTAAGAATTGATTTGGTTGGGTTGCGCCAAGCCTAAGCTATAGTGCAATGTTTAAGCGACGCCCAAGAAACCCAAGTGATTAAGCCACTTTATGATTCCTCCTCCCCAAAAAATAAGTTATCATTGTGAAGCAATGGCTCACAATATCAGATATTATAAACTAATAAGAACAGATACTGCGCTTGATCTTAGCCAAAAAGGTCGAGAAAGATATATATGAGTTGCATTGTTTGTCATGTGCTAATTTTATTGTCTCCTACGGGCTACAACGCTTCTCCCTCATCGATATGGTACAAAACTAAACACGATTAGATTACAAACATCAGGATACTATTTATCTCAGTCTTGGAGAACGACACGCCATATGGCCAAACATATGGGTCGTTATGGGCCCGGGACGTTCATGGGACCGAGGAGAAGAAACGGAGGAGAATGCCGAATAGCCCCCCCCCCCCCCCCCCCGCCCGTTTTTACACCTTTTCCTCGTTGCGAGCACGATGGGCCGGTGGACCAGTTGCGCACAAGAGCATTGTGTGTGTGTCCTTGTCGGACCCTACAATCCTTTATCAGCAACCAGCCTAGTCGACGAGGTGATGAGGTCGAGCTTGTCGGAGCGCCTAGTATGAAGACGAGGCTCTTTGTTCCTCGTACATAGCAAAGAATCTACTTCACGAGTGACTGGTGTGTAGTAGTCGGAGCATGCATCTATGGATGAACTATAAATGTGCATCGTTTCATAATTTTTGAAACCTCTAAGGAGAGTTTTTAAAAGGGCTTTCACTATTGCATCTTACACCCAGTCTTTTCGGAAAAAAAATTGGATGCGCCCCCGCGCACCCAGGCACCTGTGCGCGCCGTGCTTGGATGCATGCCACGTGTCCATTCGTTCGTTCCTGTTCGTGTGTTTGAGCAGCGAGAAAAAAGGAGCCGATCCCGGGAGCCATGCATGTGCCAGGCAGGTGGTGGTGCGGATCAGGTGGCGTGTGATTTCTTCGGTGCCACGTGTGAGTCATCAAAGCACGGCGCTCATGGGTGCCTGGGTGCGCGGGGGCGCATCCATTTTTCCGTCTTTTCCCCAATATGTCCACCATCCTCGCTGCATGCTCCCCCCTCTCCCTGCCCTCACCTTGTTTCCGCATTGTTCCCGCATATGTTAGTACTCTAGTTTGGGGATTTATGATTATCTAAATCTTTGGGAGAATATTTTAGGGTAGCTGGTTGAGCCCCTTAAAGTTTAAGTACTCTTTTCATTTCAAAATAATAAGTCTAGGTACATAATAAAAACTATATATCTAGCCAGACCGACTAATAATTTGGCATAGAAGGGGTAAGACATTGAATTCAATTTAATAATAATCAATTATACAAATATTAATTAACTATTATGGTTATATATGGATTATATTTGTAATTTATTTAGGAAAAAAATATATTTAAAATATATTTATATCTATAAGAGATACTTATATGTTGTCTTTCTACTGTAGGGAGAGTTGAGGAGCACATGCTAAGAGGAACATAATAGTATTTTCAAAACATAACTCGCAATTTGACTAGATGGAGTCCTCGGTATCACACTTCTCCTCTTGTAACTTCGATAACTAGAAAGCATGTTATATAAAGATATCAAAGATACTGAGTTATATATAGGACAGCCGACTTGCACTATGTACTCAAATTGGGAACGTAGCCAAAATAAATACTCAGCAATAGGACCGTAGCAATAATAATAAACACAAATTATTAAGAAATGATTTGGTTGGGGCTAAGCCACTTTATGATTCCTCCCCACAAAAAATAAGTTTATATCATTGTAAAGCGGTGCCTCACAATATCAGATATTAAACTGATAAGAACATATACTACACTTGATCTTAGCCAAAAGGCCAAGAAAGGTATGAGTTGTGTTGTTTGTCCGAGGCTACTTTTATTACCTCCTACATATTACAATCCTTCTCCTTCGGCGGTATGGTACAAAACTAACATGATTAGATTACAAACAAACATCAGCACTATATTCATCTCGGTCTCAGAGAATAGCACGCCGAATTGCCAAACATATGGGCCGGTATGGGTCTTGGACGTTCATGGCCCACGGGCCTGAGGAGAAGAAACGGAGGACGATGCCGAATAGAGCCCAACTGTCGTTTTTGTGTCACCTTTCCTGTTGCGTGCACGATGGTCCGCTGCAGTGTGTCCTTTCTCCGACCCGACCGGCGACCATCCTTTATCAGTAAGCAAAGCAATGAAGGGCGGCAGATGAGAGAGACAAAGAGCACAGGGGGATCCAATTCCAGGGAGAAGACTCTAGACGAAGTAGTAGAAAGCAAGTACAAAGCCGAACGTGCTGTCAGCCAAACTAGCTGTTTCACTATCGGAATCGGCCTATTTGCCGATGGCCGCAGACCGGCAAAGTAGTCAGCCATCGGCAAACAGCCGGGTTTGCCGATGGCAAAGTGAGGCCATCAGCAAACCCGTGTTTGCCGACGGCCCAGCCATCGGCAAAGTGTGGCCATGGGCAAAGTCATTCTTTGCCGATGGCCAGGGCAAACTATAGCCATCGGCAAACCCTTATTTTTGCTGACGGCCAGGCCATCGGCAAATCCAGGCCACGTGGCTGCCTCAAGAGCAGCCGGGCCCACCGGCTTTGCTGATGGCCGGCCATCGGCAAAGCAGCTTTGCAGTTTGATTTTTTTTTGATTTTTTTTTCCGGTTTTTTTCTGGTTACTTCCTACACCAAATACAACCCAGCTGCAAAAATTGGGACAATTTTGAGTTTTTTTGTTATATTTCGTTAATTATTTCTGTTTCTTTGCAATTTTCCGGCGACTCCAAATTTGAACTGCAGGTACATGAAATAATGGAACTTTTTTGATTCAAAAGATGGTATTCATGATGCTCGGAGTATGTTGAGGCCATATACAGGAGCTCGCATGAAATTACGACCATGTTGGCGTCGTAACATGGGGAGTTACGTGCACGGAAAGTGTTTTTAAATTATATAAAATCCAAACGAAGTCCGAAATTGACGAAACTTGACGAGTTGTGTTTTCATGGCATGTGGAGACCATGGTAAAAAATTCAAAAAGTTTCGAGCAAGTTGTGACGTCGGATGGCTAAAACCTAGACATCTCCGCATGTGATCACTTGTGGAGATATGTGGAGATGTGTGGGTTTTGGGCATCCGACGTCACAACTTGCTCTAAACTTTTTGAATTTTTTACCATGGTCTCCACATGCAATGGCAAGACATCTCGTCAAGTTTTATGATTTTCGGACTTCGTTTGCATTTTATAGAATTTTAAAACACTTTCTGTGCACATAACTCGTCATGTTACGACACCAATATGGTTGTAATTTCATGCGAGATTCTGCATACGGCCTCAACATACTCCAAACATCATGAATACCAGTTTTTGAATCAACAAATTTCATTATTTCATGTACCTGCAGTTCAAATTTGGAGTTATCAAAAAAATTCAAAGAAACAAAAATAATTAACGAAATATAGCAAAAAAACTCAAAGTTGTCCCAATTTTTGCAGTTCGGTTGTAAGGTGTAGGAAGTAACTAGAAAAAAACTGGAAGAAAAAATCAATAAAAAAATTCAAACTTTGCCGACGGCCTGTGAAGCCATCGGCAAAGTCGGTGGCCCTGGCTGGTTGTGAGGCCGCCACGTGGCTGGCTTTTACCGACAGCCGGGGCCGTCGGCAAAGGCGATTTAAAAAAATGTTGAAATAAAGGACCCAGCTGGCCCACCCCAACCCTATCTCCTCCCCACCCTATCTCTTCCCCATCCCGCGCCCGACCGCCGCCGCTCGCCCACCACCGCCGGTCCGCCGCCCGTTCTTCCGCCGCGCCAGTGAGCAGGCAGGCGGCCGCCCGAGCTCCCCCGCCCTCTCCGCTTCCCCGGCCGCTGCCACACCCTCACCGCCGCTGGACCCCATCTCTCGCTCGCTTTCTCTCGCGGAGATCGAAGAGAAGCGGAGGAGGCCCCGGCCCTAGCGCCGCCCCCGCCGCCGCATTAGCCATGGCGCTGGCCGCTCGCCTCGTCTCGCGCTCCCGTCAGGTTCGTTCGCTCGCTCGCTCGCTCCTTGGCCTCCCTCTGCGTCGTCACGCCCTGGGGAACCCTAGTCTATTGCTAGATCTGATCCGGTGCCGTCTGCTCCCGGCGCGCGCGCGTGGTCTGCGCGGGATCTGTGGATGTTCGAGACCGATGCGTTTTTCTCCGGCGTCGTAATCTGTCTGAGCGGTCGGAGTGTGGAAGGAATTTCTCGATTAGAATTAGAATCTTTAGTTTGTTCGCTAGATAGATTGGGAATTTGAGGGAGCAGGCAGTGGAGACGATGCCGTCTATTGTTTACAACAACTCCAGATCCTGTCAACCCAGAGTGCAAATTTCGAATTAGACATTTTCGCATATTGGATGCCATGGTTAGTACCAATGGACATTTTTCCCGATGCACAGGGTATCATTGATCTTAGGTGTTGTTACAGCAGATTATTGTTGTGCATTATGAAATGATGAGTATGAGACTGAGTTCATTTCGTGAGAATGCACCCCATTGCTAATTTTCAGTTTTGATTGATGTTTTTGGCATCCCATTTGATTTCGCTGACTGAAGCTGAACTAGATGAATTATACATTTGTTACCCAGAAGTACAGTGTTGGTGTTACCTGCATGTCTGTGTTGCTATATGCAACACTTCACTTGTAAACATGTTTAGCTTTTTCCAATGTCTAGTAGTTAACTGATCATATTTTCAGAGAAAACTGTAATAGAATGTCTATTGGATTAATTACTCAAACTCTCAAGGAATAGCTATTCACTGTCCATTTTTCTTTTATCTCGGTTAATAGGTAAAGTAGTATCATTCACTGTCCATTTTGATTTTACAGGTAATACATGTAAAATAGTATACTTCATCACTGACAAGCACTACTGGAGTGTAAGCTCTCTGCTTTTCTGAACTCTGAATATACTTTTTTCTTAACTCTGAACGTAGTATGTATCCTTTTAGATACTGTGTTATGATCTGGACCATAAGAGTTGTTCACTGATGAAATAATTATATTAATATCTTATTATGTTCATTACTCGCCAAGGAGAAAAATCAACAAATATTTCTAGTTATGTTACTAGAAACCTGCAATCTGTACATAAAATTTTGCTTCATGCACCTAGCCAAGCATGACTCAAACAGATAGTTGTAAGCCATAGGAATGACTTTGTTTCATGTTTTATTATTTGATCTAGTGCACATACAACAGCTTATAATAAAACCTCAAAACATAACAAAACAGTTATTTAAACCTCATGTGGTGCACATGAGTTCTTCCAATTGCATGAGGCTCACTGAAAACTAAAAATTGATATGTGATTTTTGCACAGATTTGTTTGTTTTCGATGAAGAAAATGACATTGTAAGATCAGGCTACCATAGGACAAGACTGAATAATCTTATTCTTTGCACTGTCCAGTCACCTCTAAATCTGGACGCTTTCTAAAGATAGGTTATTGTTAGTCATGCACTTACCATCTACTTTTCCTAACTATGATCGTGTTATTGTTAGTCATGCACTTACCATCTACTTTTCCTAACTATGATCATGATGCTTTCTTCTATATTTGTCTTTGCATATGTTAACAATGATTTTCCTAGTATTGATTATGCAATGGAGAATAGCAGGGAATGTTTAGGCCTATCCACCAAGTTAGTTCATGCATTTGTAAAGACTTGGCATGATGATACAATTCTGCATCCTTGTTTTTTAATATAGTTGTTTTCTCTCATTTCTTACTGTAACAGTGCTCAGTGGATATATCCTTAATGCTAATCAGCATGTTTTGGAACCTGGTAAACTGAGTTTTTTCTTCTCTTTGTTTTTTTTATCGATGTAGGAATTAGACATAAATATGGTTTCCTGTAGTCAGCTGATTAGGATGCAGTGTCTTAGTAAAGGCCTGTTGTACAAGATGTGTATCCAGATGTCCACTATCATTTGAAATGCAATTAGAAGATTCTACTTCCACCCTTGCTACGTAATGCAATGATGGACTTTGTGAATTGGAATTATGATACTGGTGAACTATGGCTTGTAATTCTGGAGGATAGATTTGAATTTGAATTATATATTAAATGTGGTCAGAATTGGATTCAAATTTGAATTATATTATACATGGCTTGAAATTTCAGTGGAAAGCCTCTTTGCTATATTATACACTCGGTCAAAATTTGTACCATTTAATGCTATTTAAATTTAGCTTGTTCCATTGTTTTGCACCAGAATATGCTATGAAAGGGCAATATTTATTTTTTTTAAAAAAATATTTCTTTTCTAGAAAAAATAAAAAAAGTTTGCCGATGGCCACGCCACGTCAGCCGTCGCCAAAGACGCCGTCAGCCTGACGGCGCGCGGCGTGGCGCCGTGGCCCACGTGGCCATCGGCAAGGTTTGCCGATGGCAAAGTCTATGGCCATCGGCAAACCCGGCTTTGCCGGTGAATTTTTTTGCCGACGGGGTTTGCCGATGGCCACGTCAGATTGCCATCGGCCCATCGGCAAACCCTTTGCCGATGGCATTCCTGTGTGTGCCATCGGCAAACAGCTCGATTTCGGTAGTGTTTGTACAAGCGCACCAGCGGCGGTGGGTGGTGTGCAGTCTGCAGTGTGCACAGACTGTCTCTGAACTCCTTGAAGCTCGAGGGTTGGAAGGCCTTTGGTTATTATGTCGGCGAATTGCTGTGTAGAAGGTACAAAATGTACAACTAGCTCTATATACTTAGTTCTCTTATGACGAACTGGATTGGAGCTCATGTAACATGCTGAAACGTTGTCACAAAGGACCACTGTTGTACTATATATCAAGCTCACCTAGCAATCGACGTATATATCCAAGTGCATTGGCTACTCCTGGATACTCGGCTTCAACACTTGAAAGAAACAATTGCCTGTCTTTTGGAAGACCACGCACGAGGTGATAGCGTTCCCAAGGAAGACACGGAAACCCTGATGTGGATCGTCGGTTATCCAGGTAGCCGGCCTAGTCGGCGTTGGAGTAGGCGACGAGGTCCAGCTTGTCGAGCGCCTGAGATGAAGACCGAGGCTCTTTGTTCCTCGTACATAGCAAAGAATCCACTTCACCAGCGACTGGTGCGAAGTAGTCGGAGGATGCATGTGGAGGCAGGCAGGCTTTTTGGAGACCGACTGCATACTGCAGGTCTGGCCGGGTCATCGTCAGATACTGGAGGGCACCAACAGTACTTCCGTATAGTCTGAAGCATCGGCTGTTGAAAGGAGCATTCCATCGTTGCCTGAGACCTATCACCTAGGTCGATGGATGTCTCACAGGGCCGGCATTCAAGCATACCTGCACGTTCCAGGAGACCTCCCAGTTTGGTGTCTCGCTGAATTTGAATGCTGAAGTAGTGAGCATGTCTTTTCAACGAGAATTCTGCACTGATGGCGCTGATGACGCGTCAAAGAACGGCGACAGATGAGGCTGTAAGTATGATGTCATCAACATACAACAAGAGCTAGAGTGCTAGACGACTCAGTGCCATGTCTAAGAACAAACAAGGAGCTATCCGAGCGAGTCGGCTTGAAGCCCATCGTGCCCAGGAACGCGGCTAGGCATATGAAAATAATTTTTAGAAAACAAAATCAATCTAGAAAAAATCATATGAAAAATGGTAAATTTCATGTGCATTTGCAATTGAAGACAAATTCCAAGGAATTTTGTCTTGTAGTGCACTTACACATGAAATTTGTTATTTTTGTGTGGATTTTTACATAACAACTTTGCTTCGTAGCTTTTGTTACAACTTACATCTATGGATGACTATGAATGTGTATTGCTTCATAATATTTGGAAACCTCTAAGTAGCTTGGGGTCCGTGCAATCGGACTCAATCCACGCGCTGGGACCTTCCCGCCACGTTTTCTCGCTCGCTGGTCGCAGCTTTTTTTTAGATTACATTACAACGCAGACGCTCTGCATGCGCCATGTCCAGCAGCGGGGCCCACCACGAACGGCAGCTGGGAAAAATCGAAAAAGCCCGTGCGGTGCGTGAAAAGCGCAGCGTGTGCGTCAGATCTGGCTGCGGGCCCACCAACTTTCAACTAACTTAAAAAGTTATAACTAACAAATAAAAAATTCAAATAAAATTTCGATTGCATCATTAAATTCGTTGCGATAAATCCTTCAAAATAAGATCTCACATGAATATATTTAGTTTAAATTTTATCTATAAATATTTATTTTAACTTGATAGAATATCGTTAAATGCATGATAAAACATCATTAGAAACATAATAGAACATCACTAAATACATGATGGAACATCACTAGTAACATGATCGAATATCGCTAGAACACGACAGAAGATTGATATTTACATGATAGAACATCATTAAACATACGATAGAAATTACTAAAAACATGATAGAACATCGCTAAATACATGATAGAATATCGGTATTGACATGATAGAACATCGCTATAAAATAGATGGTAGAACATCGTTAAAAGCTTATAAAAATTTTTAAAAAGCATAATAGAAAAATAAAAGCAAATAAAATAAAACTAAAAAATAAACAAAAAATAATAAATAAAATAAAAAACAAAAATTAAAAATATAACAGAAACATAAAACAAATAAAAGCACGAAAAAAGAAACACAGAAAAACAGAAAAAGGAAAGGAAAGAAGAACAAAGGAAAAAACACGTACATGCTGGGCGCGGTAAACGTGCACGGAAGGAGCGACGCGCGGGGCAGGCTCGCATGCGCTGGGCGGGAAACATTAGACACAGGCGCGCATGCGCGAGCGGGAAACGCCGCACGGACGCTAGGACCCCAATATTTCCGCCCTCCCACGCCCTCTTTTCAAACCCTACCTTGTTTTCACATTGTTCCCATATCTGTTGGTACTTGTTTGGGGATTTATGCCTATGTAAATCTTTGGAAGAATATTTTAGGGTACCTAGTTGAGCCCTTTAAAGTATAAGGACGGTTTCCATTTCAAATTGTAAGTTATTTTCTTATATATATATTTTTTATATACCTAGACATATATAATAAGTCTAGATACATAATAAAAACTATATATCTTACCTGACCGACTAATAATTTGAAATAGAAGGGGTAAGACACTTCGGGGACAGAATTAATGATGTCAGGATTAACGTATGTCTTAGCACGCAGTAAGGGTTAACATGGCCTAGCAAGCTACGAAAATGCCCTGGAACAGTGAAACTGACTAGCAAGTTGGTTCCTCGTCTGATAAACTTAGAGCATCTCCTAAAAACACCCGTCGAGGAGGGGCACAAAAACAAGGTTGCTCTGGGATCGGCAAGACTACCTAAAATGCAACCAAATCTCATTGAGACGTGACAAACAACGGAGGTTTGAAGAGCCATGGTTAGGAGTGTAGTAGATTGATTGGAAGTCGGAATCCTCGATCGACCGTAATTCCTCTAATATATCTGGGGGTGTTTGGCACCACTCTGCTTCTATTTTTCTAGCTCTGCTCCATAACCTCCACCATGGAGTAGCTCTATCGTGGAGTTTGTAGATGCTCCACTTTTAGAAATGAGTTTTTTATGCAAATGGTCCATTATGTCCCTAATTTAAAATGCATTTAATATTTTTTGAATGGTCTCTAAGTAACATTACAGATAGATGAGTGAATATCATTGAACCGTTATTAAAACATATACTTATTAAAAAACATAATAGTTGAAAAATATTTACATTCATATGTATCGTATACATTAATTACTAAGCTTTGAATGCATTATCCTGGCCTGCATACCAGAGAAATAAAAAATATGGTCACTGAAATATCACGTAACCATTTTATGATATGCGTGCTAGGGAAATAAAAAGAAACAAATGCTATTAGAATTAATCACACTAGTATAATGCCCGTGCTAACGCTACGGTTTATTTTGAAAATACATATGAAAACAATCAATGTTTTTTTTCTATGGTTCAACTTTTACACAAATTGTATTTAAGCATGTATATACAATCCGGGAAACACTTTCGCATAATGATACGGGACACGTTCAAGTTCAATTTTAATTAAGATTCACGTCTCATTCTCAAGGATGTTGCAGAATTGATCTTTTCCTACCAAAAAAATTTAGTAATAGAATTTTTGTGACAATGCACCAGCCATTGTACATCTATCCAAGGACTCAATACAGATGAAGCATTTGCATCAATGTCAGCAGGGTTTGCTGTAGAGACATTTAGAACAAAGCTTCAAATCAGTTTAACATATTTTGGCCACCAATCAGCTAGAATCGATTTGTGAACACCAACTCAATTTCCTCAAATTGACGGGAAGAATTGTTGAAACTCTTCTACTACCAAAACCATGCCTCAAGTTCCTCAAATTGATGCTTGGGGGCAGCTCCATTGGATATAATCAAAGGCCAGAAGCAGTGGGCATTTAGGAGATGTTGATGCCCGTACAGGAGAAGTTGATGCTCGTACAGTAGGGAGATGGCACTAACATTTGTCAAATCCTGTCGTCGCCTACTACATGATCGAATCACTATATGAGTCTCAACATAATTAAGTACATGATCGAATCACTATGACTCTCAACATAATTAAGAATTATTAAATGCAGAACCCAGGGCATGCTCGGATGTCAGTATAGTTCTATTACTTCTTAAACCTTTTTAAGCAATTTCATGTTTGCACACTGAAGGACAAAATAAAATATAGATGTAAGATTTCTCTATTTCTAAAAAAATAGACAAAATCTTGAAAAAAGATACCTTTCATGTGTCCTCCCATATTTCAAAAAAATCATAAACATGAAAGTCCTCTAAAACATGGCCGGTTCAAAGTGGCCATTGCATATATTGTACCATGTAAACATTGCATTGTTGCTTACCAGCTAATTGTTACATTGGGTCTGAAATATATACCAAGGGAAAAAAAAAACATTCACAAAACTAATCGATCTATTGAAGGCTATAGTCCACCAATACAATAAACCATGTCAAAACAGTTGTCTAGCTGTATTCAAAACTTGATAGGCAAAATGAGACCACATGGCGCTCCTCCACAAGTAAGAATACCCTAACACCAGTCTGATAGAAAATTCCATCGCCTGTTCATGAATCTGCAACACAAAAATGAATAGTAGTATTGGCAACTACCAACCACATGCATGGATCTACCGCAGCATTCTATAGAAGCTGAGAAACAAGCAACCGAGTGATCAATACCTGCATGGAGAGCTCTCTACTGGCTGAAAGGATCAGCACAGAGAGGTAGGTGGTCCTCGTCCCCATGCCCCCACAGCGCCGAACTGGAAGAGTTGTTGATGGTGCCAAGCAGGTGAGGGATCTAGTCTAGTATATAAGGCAAACCATGAGAACTCATAGAAACTGTACTTTGATTGCTCAAATATGAGATGCATCCATATCACATTTTAGCTTTTGTTTTAATAGTTGTGATCCTTATTTTTAGAATAACAAATTTGGTGATTTTTGTCATTTTATATGCACAGCGCAATCAAACAACAGATTTATATATGTTCTGTGTACTGTATTGAACAAGCAAGCAGACAGGAAAAGCTAATGCTTTTTTTAACTAAACTGATATGTCAAGATGATCTACAGGTGTACTGACATGCTGCAGAGCACAAAGAAAAACTGATAACTAAGCTGACTGGTACGTACTATAAATGCTTTTTTTTTTTTGTATATGACTGACTAAATAAACATATATATATATTGTTCTTAAATTTATAGTTAATTATCACAGAATCTAGTCTTGTTAAAATGCAAGTGAAAGACGTCCTAAAATTTTTACCTGTTTGAAATGATAATTTTGATGCCTCAAATAAAGCCTTACTGTCCCTCCTGTTTTCCTAAAAAAACTCACAGATAACAATGATACATTTTTTGGTTTCCGTCACTTGATATGACAAAGATGAGAGCTCAGTCTCTACTAATCTTGACAAAGAAAGAGACTACTTAGGTGCCATCATGAACATTTATAGAGCAACTAAATTTCATTTGTACATTTCATGTAGTCGATTCTTGTGTAGGCAACCACAAAAACCAGGAAAGAAAATATATGATAAATTTTGTAAAGCTGTTTAAGGAACAGGATGCATTCATGGAAAATAATTTCTCTAACTCTCAGAAAACATTTTATCAAACACATGGCGTGCGGATTAGAATTGATCCATTTCAAATCATCTGTATGAACTTGTATGCACGTGATGGATCATTAACCAATCTAAAAAAACAAGATGAGGGAGGGAAGACCTAACCTTGTATATGTTCAGGAGGTGAATTGGTGTTTTGCCCTTGGTAGCTTTGATGGATACTCAGCCACCTGCAGGCAACCATGCAAAAATTGTGGCTTCATTAAACTATTCAATCATCCATATGCAGATTGACGGGAAGGATCAATAACTCATGGACACTCATGACTTAAGGGAGATGCATGCAACAGACAAGATAATGTCGACGGGAAGCCAGGCACGCTTAGGACAACCTCTGAAAACTCCATCTCATCAAGCGCCTTGAGGACATCATCAGCACTGATGGTCTGCCTCTTTGATTCCTTGCACATATCATTGGCACTGCAGACAAAAACACCATCGTATCATTATCCAGGATGCCGTAATAAGGAACAGCTGATTATACTAAGCTGGAAGACCATTTTCCACCTGAAAACAATCAAGAGCCTCCAAGTTAGAATACACAAGAACCCTTTCTTCAAAAAGTTAGATTTGACACGTTCCCCTTGCATACCCCTTTCTACTTAAAATGAGCAGAGATATATTGCTATCGGACAAGACCTTCACCAAAAAGTTAGACTTCACACATTCCCCTTTCCATACCCCTTTCTACTTAAAAATGAGCAGAGATTGTTATCGGACAAAGAGTAATCCGGCAGTGAAACAACTTGATTGTGACAGTCAAAGTATGAAACAACAACCTATAGTGTTCTAGAATTATGCTGCTTTCTGGGATCTAACTTTGCTTTCTCAAAATGACTGAAGCTAAGTGCTAATGGATCGTTTTATGATCAAATGCTTAGCAGTGGAGCTCTCAAGCAGGTTAGTTCTACTGCACTGAATTTGGAATTCTGATTCTCAGTTTATTTGCCCCTACCTGACATACAAAATTACAAACTCTATTCAGCGGAAAGAAAACCTGCTGAGATTTCTTTCTGATAGACGACAAAGAGCTAGTCCAAACCAACCTGGGAGAGAAGCGAGGACGGAAAGCAATGAATTGAACAAACAATTCTTCTTGATTTGAGTATATTTGTTTCCTGCAACCTGCACAGACATAAGAGCATTATAGAAACACCTTACAATAAAGTGATCGGTATTCAAGAGATCACTAAGCTAAATATACTCCAAGATGATTTTCCAGTAACATTTTTAAATACATTTTTTTAAAAGATCCGGAACATAGCCGGCATATATTAATAAGAAGAGTAGAGAATTACATGCGCAAGCAGCGCAAACGGCTTCCCAGGTTTGACAGACTGTCAAGCTGGGCAGAGAGGGCTAAATGGACTACTCACATTTAAGGCTGGACGAAAAACTCGAAACTCGCTAGCTCGCTCGACTCGCTCGTTAATGGCTCGGCTCGAGCTCGACTCGTTTTATAACAAGCCAGCTCGATTTAAAACGAGTCAGCTCAATTTATAACGAGCTAGCTCGAGCCAGCTCGCGAGCTGCTCGTTAGCTCGAACGAGCCAGGGAATTAACAAGCCAAACACCTAAATCTAGCTTGGGCTATCTTGCTATCTTGCTTTTGGTGTTTTATATATATTAACTACAAAGTCAAAACTTGATCAGTCTATATAGACTACGACTCAGCTTATTTATTTTGCTTTGTTCTTGGATTATGTGTGGTCGTATGAATGATATGTAATCCGTATGGATTAATGGTCATGGTGGACTAATCGATGGATGGATTATCTATAAGTAATTTGTGTAATTGTGTTCTTACTTTGATAATTTTTCTGAAAATGTGTTTCGTGATCTAGCTCGCGAGCCAAACGAGCGCTCGAGTTTCTTAACGAGCCGAGCCGAGCTGCTCTTCTAGCTCGTTTGCTTAACGAGCCGAGTCGAGCCACTTGCTAACGAGCCGAGCTATAATGAGCCGAGCTCTAACGAGCCGAGCGGCTCGTTAGCCAGGCCTACTCACATTCTAAGAGTACAACAAGAGGCCATAACAACTCAGCCTCTGAAACCAAACGATGTGCATCTTCTAGCTCCCCTAGTCTACTTTCAAATACTGTTTGTTGACACCTAGGACACCAATGCCTACAACCTGCTTGCATCATCCAGATAACATTTTTAAATATATGATATGGATGGATTTTGCTTATAGAAACACCCTGCAATATCAAAATAAATGGTGTGCTAGACTGCCAGTGCAAACCCGAACGCATGAAAACTGAATGTATCCATTAGATCCAAACCAAACATGATCATAAAACACCTCAAAATATTCTGCTCAATAAATAGAAACGTGATCATAAAATCAGCCGGTGGCTGAGAGCTGACCAATTGGCAACAGTCACCCCAAAATCATGTAAAGTTGATAACACTCTCCCTAACCGAAACACTGAGCTGCTTGGCACGAATTAAAAGCACCAAGCACATCTAGGTCAGCACCCTTCTCACCCGTGTATCCCCTTGACCGGCCTGTCTGCCAATGCTTCCTATTCCTCGCCACTTGTGGCGACATGCGGTGACCTGAATCAACACAGACAAAAGGATACTACACTACCATCAATCCCAATTAGGTGCCCTAAATCGCAATCACTTAATTTCTTCACTAAACATCTTATATGCCCTTCTGAATTTTTTTCAACAACTTTGATCAGGATCTTGCAAAATATTGAGGTCTAGAACTATGCTGATTCAGTAGTCGATCAGCAGAACCTGCAATGCGTGATAACACTAATCTAGCAGGAGCTTTGCCCTCACCTCGCTAGCATGTAGGCCTCCAGAGCTGTGGTTGCCTCCAATGTAGACGGCCGTCAAAATGCTCGTGCGGGTCGTTGGACCTGCCCTCGCCATGCCCGTTCGGGTCGCCGCACACATGCATAACCTTGGAGGGGCACACGTACTCAGGACGCGCACGCCGTCGAGAAGGACTCATGGCGCCGGTGGAGTGCGGCAGGGCGGCACGGCGACCAGGCAGCAACGGCCGGCGGCGGCGGTGGCGGTGGGCGGCTCCCGTGCCGCCACGGCCGTCGGGGCGAACGCGATGGCGGCGGCTTCCGTGCTGCCGCGGCCGAAGATGACGGCAACTTCCCGGAGCACTATACCACAACCAATCTATACCGTCAGACATCGGACGCTAAAACTTAATAAGAACGTCAAACTATCGGACGCTAAAACATGGTGAGCGATGATCGGACGCTATATTTACGTGTTTCTACGGAACATCGGCCGCTACAGAGGTGCGTCAGAGCATCGGTCGCTAAATACACGTCTCGGAGTCCAACTATTGGTCGCTATAGCCCATTTTCCATTTTGGCGCGTAGAGCCCAGCCCATTCACGCGCACTAAAAATGACGGGCCCACTAGTCAGTGTCTATTGAAACCCTAAACGATTCAGATAGAAGCTGGATGCCCCATCTCAGCCCCGCGGCCACCCCCTTCACGCGCCGCCGACTCCCCCTCTCGTCACGCTCGCGGCCGGGGGACGCCTTCGGCGGCCACCGTCCCCATCGCCGCGCCGGCCAACCTCGCCGTCCGGCCGGTCCCCAGCGCCCGCACCGTCCTCGCCGTCCAGCCGTCCTCGCCGTCCAGCGCCCGCGCCGTCCCGGCGGTCCTCGGCGCCGCGTCCGCGCCGTCCTCGCCGTCCAGCCGGTCCTCGGCGCCGCGCCCGCGCCGTCCTCACCGTCCAGCGGCCGGTCCTCGGTCCATGCCGCCGCGGCCGTCCTCGCCTGTTCGCCTCTCCCAAATCGCGAAACCCTAGAGGACGGCGGCTGCTGCGGTCGCCAGGCAAGCGGATCCATGGAGGCCAGGCGTGGCGACGCAGGTCATGGTGGCTAGCTGGGTGGACGCGCGCTGCATGGGTCCATGGCAACCAGTCCAGCCTCCGGTGTCCCGGCCACCGGCCTGGCCGCCCCGGCAACTGGCGCCCCCCACTCTGCAGGTGGCAACAGCGGCAGGTGAGATCCGGTGGAACTCTAGATTCCTCCTCCCTCCTGCTACTTGCTACTCCATTGAATCCCAAGTCAGTGTTCTGAAATTGATGCCTGGGACGGGTTTCAGAGTTCTGTTGGCAAGACGAGGTGCTTGCCACCTTGAATGGAGGACAATGCCAGTAATTTTTTAGTCTCTTATACCAGCTCTTAGCGTTATGGTAACAAACATTTGTTGAGGAAAATGTAGCCTGCACAGATTTGTTGAGGATACAACTAACAAGTTTATTGTGTTCTTGTTTTCCAGTAAGTTATGCACATATTTGCTTGAGTCTATTGGACCAACTTAATTTTGCATTCTGTTTAGAACAAATCGATGTGATACCTAATGAGCGGCTATACAAGCAGTCAAAAATTTGGTTAGGCACTTCTATTAGAAGGTTCGGTCATTTTTCAGCTTTGCAATGCAGTTAGTAAAACATGCCAATATTGCTTCTCAGTACCATAAGCATGATTCGGTAACTCATTCTTTGTGCACATTCAAAACTATTAGTTAGTACATAGGCTAGCAACCACAATGTTACATCCTAAAACCATTCATTTTGCAACTTTTAGATTAAGCATGGTTTGTTCAGATCGAGATATTGTGGTCAGACCATCAGTCACAAAAAAAAAATTGGGATTTTATCATGGTTGAGATCTAGCTTGATGATCTGAGTAAACTATAAATGCACTGTGGCTAATGACTGCCAGCATTCTTTTTTAGTTACTCTTGCAACAAATTTGTGCTGCTGATAGGTCACAGAATACAGGTTCTTTATCAATTGTTTACCTTTTTCTTATTTCTAAAAGGCAAATGAATTCTTGGTTCAGGTTGCCACTAAACTTATGTTTAATATACTTTATTACAGGCAATCCTTTCTTTTCCATGGACTATTACAGGCAAATGAAATAATACCTAGTTCTGGTATCTGCATAATGAGAAACCATATGAGAATTGAACAAAAGAAACTTGCATGCTCTGCTTCTTCCCATCTCATACAGTCATATTAGACTACTACTGTTTCTGAAAATTCAAGTTTCAGATTTTGGAAATAAAAAATATTGAATACTTGCTTAATAGTATATCTGATAATATGCTAATGCACAACTTCAGCTTTGAATGTGGCTGAAGAGAACTTTTTTTTGGTTGGTTAAAAGTAATGCCGTTGTGCTCTATTTGAGACATCTTGCGCTATTATAGAACCAAAGTAGGTAAATAGTTTGCTAGGGTCAAACTCTATTCTGGACTTGTGATTTGTAAATTTGATGTTCTGTACTACTCTGTTATCTACTTCAGTACCCCTATACTCTTGTTTCTGACTGAAAACTAGCATAGAAGGTGATGTGTGGCCAAGTGGAAGCACAATGGAGCTTAGCAAGCTTAGAAGGTATGATAACTGATTTTGTATGTTCACCTTTTGAGCTGTTTATGTTATCTGTCCTGAATTGAGCTATTTGCAATCTAAGGTAGACATTGTAAATGCATGCCTTCAAGGATGAAAAGGTTTGAGAATAGAATAGGGGATGTTAGTATCCACTTATACTACATGCTCAATGCAACTTGTTATGACACAGTAGCAGTAAAACTTCCAAATTTTTGCTATATGCTCAATAATATTTATGGTACATGTTCTGTGGCATTTTGTTTTAAAGCAACTTCTATGTTTGACTTTGTTCAGGTGGGAGGCCGTAGAGGTAGTAGGATGCTGGATCTTGTAAACAAGCAGATTAATTGAAGTGCTTAGCGAGCTATTTGTGTTGGAGTGAACGGAGATAGCATTTTGTACTTGACTTTAATTAGATTGTGCAAGGCAGTAAGCCATGAAGACCTATGGCTGCCATAGTACTTAGGCTGCCTATGTATTTTTGTTCCTTTTGTAAAGATGTACAAGCAAAAAATGTTGGGTTCAATGAAAATTTGAGATACGTTTATCTAATTTTGTTGATTGAGTAATGTGAGCTTCTGGATGTTGATTAGGCTTCAAATCATATGGTTAATGATGGAAAATTAATTATATATAACTGTGTTTGTTCATAGGGACAGATTATTGGTCGCTGAAAAGCTTTATACCCTCGAATCATTGGTCGCTAAAACAAGTGACAGAGTATCGGTCGCTAAAGTATTTGCCTCCAGCTATCGGACGCTAAAAATCGGATCGGACGCTATATACTTATAGCGACGCCACTTACCGCGACTAATACATCGGTCGCTATAGCGTTATAGCGTCCGATGATCGGTCGCTATAGCGGCTTATAGCGACCCTTTTGCTGACCCTACAGATTGGCTGTGGTATAGTGGAGGCCGGCGGCTGCCCCGCGCCTAGGTCTGCGCGGATCTGACATGTGGAGCCGCCGTGCCCTTTGCTCGAACCCTAGGCATGGGCGTTGCTGTGCGTGGAGCCGCCGCCGCCCTATCCTGACCTGCGACTTCGATCTCCGATCTTTGTTTTCTCGGGAGAAAAATAAAAATAAAAAAAAGGACGTGGGGGATTGAGCACCGCTCGCGGTGTGTTGCTGAGCCTTTCGCGTGCGTGGGACGGGTGAGAAGGAGGATGGAAAGCCAGGGGTGAGATTCAGGCTTCCCACTCTTTTTATAAGAATCCAATTATAGTATAGACTAGTATAATGCCCGTGCTAACGCTACGGTTTATTTTGAAAATACATATGAAAACAATCAATGTTTTTTTTTTCTATGGTTCAACTTTTACACAAATTGTATTTAAGCATGTATATACAATCCGGGAAACACTTTCGCATAATGATACGGGACACGTTCAAGTTCAATTTTAATTAAGATTCACGTCTCATTCTCAAGGATGTTGCAGAATTGATCTTTTCCTACCAAAAAAATTTAGTAATAGAATTTTTGTGACAATGCACCAGCCATTGTACATCTATCCAAGGACTCAATACAGATGAAGCATTTGCATCAATGTCAGCAGGGTTTGCTGTAGAGACATTTAGAACAAAGCTTCAAATCAGTTTAACATATTTTGGCCACCAATCAGCTAGAATCGATTTGTGAACACCAACTCAATTTCCTCAAATTGACGGGAAGAATTGTTGAAACTCTTCTACTACCAAAACCATGCCTCAAGTTCCTCAAATTGATGCTTGGGGGCAGCTCCATTGGATATAATCAAAGGCCAGAAGCAGTGGGCATTTAGGAGATGTTGATGCCCGTACAGGAGAAGTTGATGCTCGTACAGTAGGGAGATGGCACTAACATTTGTCAAATCCTGTCGTCGCCTACTACATGATCGAATCACTATATGAGTCTCAACATAATTAAGTACATGATCGAATCACTATGACTCTCAACATAATTAAGAATTATTAGATGCAGAACCCAGGGCATGCTCGGATGTCAGTATAGTTCTATTACTTCTTAAACCTTTTTAAGCAATTTCATGTTTGCACACTGAAGGACAAAATAAAATATAGATGTAAGATTTCTCTATTTCTAAAAAAATAGACAAAATCTTGAAAAAGATACCTTTCATGTGTCCTCCCATATTTCAAAAAAATCATAAACATGAAAGTCCTCTAAAACATGGCCGGTTCAAAGTGGCCATTGCATATATTGTACCATGTAAACATTGCATTGTTGCTTACCAGCTAATTGTTACATTGGGTCTGAAATATATACCAAGGGAAAAAAAAAACATTCACAAAACTAATCGATCTATTGAAGGCTATAGTCCACCAATACAATAAACCATGTCAAAACAGTTGTCTAGCTGTATTCAAAACTTGATAGGCAAAATGAGACCACATGGCGCTCCTCCACAAGTAAGAATACCCTAACACCAGTCTGATAGAAAATTCCATCGCCTGTTCATGAATCTGCAACACAAAAATGAATAGTAGTATTGGCAACTACCAACCACATGCATGGATCTACCGCAGCATTCTATAGAAGCTGAGAAACAAGCAACCGAGTGATCAATACCAGCATGGAGAGCTCTCTACTGGCTGAAAGGATCAGCACAGAGAGGTAGGTGGTCCTCGTCCCCATGCCCCCACAGCGCCGAACTGGAAGAGTTGTTGATGGTGCCAAGCAGGTGAGGGATCTAGTCTAGTATATAAGGCAAACCATGAGAACTCATAGAAACTGTACTTTGATTGCTCAAATATGAGATGCATCCATATCACATTTTAGCTTTTGTTTTAATAGTTGTGATCCTTATTTTTAGAATAACAAATTTGGTGATTTTTGTCATTTTATATGCACAGCGCAATCAAACAACAGATTTATATATGTTCTGTGTACTGTATTGAACAAGCAAGCAGACAGGAAAAGCTAATGCTTTTTTTAACTAAACTGATATGTCAAGATGATCTACAGGTGTACTGACATGCTGCAGAGCACAAAGAAAAACTGATAACTAAGCTGACTGGTACGTACTATAAATGCTTTTTTTTTTTGTATATGACTGACTAAATAAACATATATATATATTGTTCTTAAATTTATAGTTAATTATCACAGAATCTAGTCTTGCTAAAATGCAAGTGAAAGACGTCCTAAAATTTTTACCTGTTTGAAATGATAATTTTGATGCCTCAAATAAAGCCTTACTGTCCCTCCTGTTTTCCTAAAAAAAACTCACAGATAACAATGATACATTTTTTGGTTTCCGTCACTTGATATGACAAAGATGAGAGCTCAGTCTCTACTAATCTTGACAAAGAAAGAGACTACTTAGGTGCCATCATGAACATTTATAGAGCAACTAAATTTCATTTGTACATTTCATGTAGTCGATTCTTGTGTAGGCAACCACAAAAACCAGGAAAGAAAATATATGATAAATTTTGTAAAGCTGTTTAAGGAACAGGATGCATTCATGGAAAATAATTTCTCTAACTCTCAGAAAACATTTTATCAAACACATGGCGTGCGGATTAGAATTGATCCATTTCAAATCATCTGTATGAACTTGTATGCACGTGATGGATCATTAACCAATCTAAAAAAACAAGATGAGGGAGGGAAGACCTAACCTTGTATATGTTCAGGAGGTGAATTGGTGTTTTGCCCTTGGTAGCTTTGATGGATACTCAGCCACCTGCAGGCAACCATGCAAAAATTGTGGCTTCATTAAACTATTCAATCATCCATATGCAGATTGACGGGAAGGATCAATAACTCATGGACACTCATGACTTAAGGGAGATGCATGCAACAGACAAGATAATGTCGACGGGAAGCCAGGCACGCTTAGGACAACCTCTGAAAACTCCATCTCATCAAGCGCCTTGAGGACATCATCAGCACTGATGGTCTGCCTCTTTGATTCCTTGCACATATCATTGGCACTGCAGACAAAAACACCATCGTATCATTATCCAGGATGCCGTAATAAGGAACAGCTGATTATACTAAGCTGGAAGACCATTTTCCACCTGAAAACAATCAAGAGCCTCCAAGTTAGAATACACAAGAACCCTTTCTTCAAAAAGTTAGATTTGACACGTTCCCCTTGCATACCCCTTTCTACTTAAAATGAGCAGAGATATATTGCTATCGGACAAGACCTTCACCAAAAAGTTAGACTTCACACATTCCCCTTTCCATACCCCTTTCTACTTAAAAATGAGCAGAGATTGTTATCGGACAAAGAGTAATCCGGCAGTGAAACAACTTGATTGTGACAGTCAAAGTATGAAACAACAACCTATAGTGTTCTAGAATTATGCTGCTTTCTGGGATCTAACTTTGCTTTCTCAAAATGACTGAAGCTAAGTGCTAATGGATCGTTTTATGATCAAATGCTTAGCAGTGGAGCTCTCAAGCAGGTTAGTTCTACTGCACTGAATTTGGAATTCTGATTCTCAGTTTATTTGCCCCTACCTGACATACAAAATTACAAACTCTATTCAGCGGAAAGAAAACCTGCTGAGATTTCTTTCTGATAGACGACAAAGAGCTAGTCCAAACCAACCTGGGAGAGAAGCGAGGACGGAAAGCAATGAATTGAACAAACAATTCTTCTTGATTTGAGTATATTTGTTTCCTGCAACCTGCACAGACATAAGAGCATTATAGAAACACCTTACAATAAAGTGATCGGTATTCAAGAGATCACTAAGCTAAATATACTCCAAGATGATTTTCCAGTAACATTTTTAAATACATTTTTTTAAAAGATCCGGAACATAGCCGGCATATATTAATAAGAAGAGTAGAGAATTACATGCGCAAGCAGCATAAGAACGGCTTCCCGGTTTGACAGATGTCAAGCTGGGCGAGAGAGAGGGCTAAATGGACTACTCACATTTAAGGCTGGACGAAAAACTCGAAACTCGCTAGCTCGCTCGACTCGCTCGTTAATGGCTCGGCTCGAGCTCGACTCGTTTTATAACAAGCCAGCTCGATTTAAAACGAGTCGGCTCAATTTATAACGAGCTAGCTCGAGCCCATTCGCGAGCTGCTCGTTAGCTCGAACGAGCCGGGGAATTAACAAGCCAAACACCTAAATCTAGCTTGGGCTATCTTGCTATCTTGCTTTTGGTGTTTTATATATATTAACTACAAAGTCAAAACTTGATCAGTCTATATAGACTACGACTCAGCTTATTTATTTTGCTTTGTTCTTGGATTATGTGTGGTCGTATGAATGATATGTAATCCGTATGGATTAATGGTCATGGTGGACTAATCGATGGATGGATTATCTATAAGTAATTTATGTAATTGTGTTCTTACTTTGATAATTTTTCTGAAAATGTGTTTCTGTGATCTAGCTCGCGAGCCAAACGAGCTGGCTCGAGTTTCTTAACGAGCCGAGCCGAGCTGCTCTTCTAGCTCGTTTGCTTAACGAGCCGAGTCGAGCCAGCTTGCTAACGAGCCGAGCTATAATGAGCCGAGCTCTAACGAGCCGAGCTGGCTCGTTAGCTAGGCCTACTCACATTCTAAGAGTACAACAAGAGGCCATAACAACTCAGCCTCTGAAACCAAACGATGTGCATCTTCTAGCTCCCCTAGTCTACTTTCAAATACTGTTTGTTGACACCTAGGACACCAATGCCTACAACCTGCTTGCATCATCCAGATAACATTTTTAAATATATGATATGGATGGATTTTGCTTATAGAAACACCCTGCAATATCAAAATAAATGGTGTGCTAGACTGCCAGTGCAAACCCGAACGCATGAAAACTGAATGTATCCATTAGATCCAAACCAAACATGATCATAAAACACCTCAAAATATTCTGCTCAATAAATAGAAACGTGATCATAAAATCAGCCGGTGGCTGAGAGCTGACCAATTGGCAACAGTCACCCCAAAATCATGTAAAGTTGATAACACTCTCCCTAACCGAAACACTGAGCTGCTTGGCACGAATTAAAAGCACCAAGCACATCTAGGTCAGCACCCTTCTCACCCGTGTATCCCCTTGACCGGCCTGTCTGCCAATGCTTCCTATTCCTCGCCACTTGTGGCGACATGCGGTGACCTGAATCAACACAGACAAAAGGATACTACACTACCATCAATCCCAATTAGGTGCCCTAAATCGCAATCACTTAATTTCTTCACTAAACATCTTATATGCCCTTCTGAATTTTTTTCAACAACTTTGATCAGGATCTTGCAAAATATTGAGGTCTAGAACTATGCTGATTCAGTAGTCGATCAGCAGAACCTGCAATGCGTGATAACACTAATCTAGCAGGAGCTTTGCCCTCACCTCGCTAGCATGTAGGCCTCCAGAGCTGTGGTTGCCTCCAATGTAGACGGCCGTCAAAATGCTCGTGCGGGTCGTTGGACCTGCCCTCGCCATGCCCGTTCAGGTCGCCGCACACATGCATAACCTTGGAGGGGCACACGTACTCAGGACGCGCACGCCGTCGAGAAGGACTCATGGCACCGGTGGAGTGCGGCAGGGCGGCACGGCGACCAGGCAGCAACGGCCGGCGGCGGCGGTGGCGGTGGGCGGCTCCCGTGCCGCCACGGCCGTCGGGGCGAACGCGATGGCGGCGGCTTCCGTGCTGCCGCGGCCGAAGATGACGGCAACTTCCCGGAGGCCGGCGGCTGCCCCGCGCCTAGGTCTGCGCGGATCTGACATGTGGAGCCGCCGTTCCCTTTGCTCGAACCCTAGGCGTGGGCGTTGCTGTGCGTGGAGCCGCCGCCGCCCTATCCTGACCTGCCTGACTTCTGATCTCCGATCTTTGTTTTCTCGGGAGAAAAATAAAAATAAAAAAAAAGGACGTGGGGGATTCGAGCACCGCTCGCGGTGTGTTGCTGAGCCTTTCGCGTGCGTGGGACGGGTGAGAAGGAGGATGGGAAGCCAGGGGTGAGATTCAGGCTTCCCACTCTTTTTATAAGAATCCAATTATAGTATAGATGTGCGCATGTGTGACTATGTGAGGTAAGCCAAATCTGTTTTTTATTAACGAATGAATGGCAAGTGTGCGTAATTTCTTTTCAAGTCCATGAGGATGTATAAAAGTCCAAATCGTGGAGTACCCCTTGAGGTGCTTTAGAAAAAACGTGGAGTTAGCCTCCAACTCTACCTTTTTTGCGGAGCGGAGTTTTTGGAGCTGGACATGTTTGGCAACGCGGAGCTAGAGCGGAGCTGGAAAAACGGGAGCGGAGCGGTCCCAAACACCCAGAGTGAATCTTTAATATGTAATCCACAAGTTTCTCTGTATCAAACAATAGGTTTAGGCCGAGTTGTATTTAACCTACGCCTTGTTTAGATCACCAAATTTGGTCCCAAATTCCACTATGCAAAAAGAAGATTCACATCACATCAAAATGTCGGCACATGCATGGAGTACTAAATATAGATGAAATAAAAAACTAATTGCACAGTTTGATTGTACTTTGCGAGACGAATCTTTTTAGTACTCCCTCCGTTTCAAATTGTAGTTCGTTTGACTTTTTTTACCCCAACTTTGACCACTCGTCTTATTCAAAAAATTAGTGCAAATATGGTTAAATTTAAGTCATTTTTGAAAGTTCTTATGTTAGTAAAGCAAGCCACAACAAAAGAAATGATATTTGACATAATTTTTGAATAAGGCGAATGGTCAAAAGTTGTGGTCAAAAAAGTCAAATGAACTACAATTTGGAACGGATTAGATAATTTATCAATATTTGGACAATATTTCACAAATACAAACGAAATTGCTATAGTGCGTTACAGTGTGTGAACGTCTGAATTTGGACACCCAATTTTGGGATCTAAACAAGGCCCTAGTCTCGGGGACAAACCTGGCCTGCCGATTTTCACGAGGGTTAGCTTGGCCCGTCGGTCAGGCTGGTTTTGGCTGGTGGCGCCAAAAAAAAAAACATCTTTTCTTTGTTTGATTTGAACTCCAAATGCAGTGATCCAGCTATGCACTTAATGTTGTCAACAACGTGCATCAAAACACATGCTGGCCTGTGTGAATTGTGATATGGGTAAGAGGTGCAGCGAGCTGGGTAATATGGACAAGAGGCGGCAACACCGCGAGCGCATTGGATTACCCTCCGGGCTCTCTTGGTCCCTTTTGCTACCATTTTGTGTATATATAGGTTATTATATTGTCATCGGCTCAGCGTTGCCCTTGACCAAATCAAATGTAGTACGATCATTTCCCTCCACAACTGCCCCCTCGCTTGTAATAAAAACACAGCCGCATATCCACGCCAAGCCAGAAATACAATGCTCTGATGATGGCTTTGTGGCGGTGCCTTTTTCTCCCTGTGCTGCTCTTCGCCGCAACCACCTGCTGGCCCGCCACTGGAGCGGGGGCTCAGACAACGGCTGCCGACAACGTTGTGTACGAGCCACTTGCTTTGCCTTTCTGCTCATGGGACAACAAATTCGCCGCCGGGAGCACGTACCAGATCAACGTCTACAGGCTCGTCGAGCTCCTCCGCCAGGGCGCCACTGAAAACGGCGGCTTCTACAACGCTAGCTACGGAATTCGGCGGGACGAGGTCTTCGGCCTCCTCATGTGCTACGTGGACCATAGCTGGGACGAGTGCGTGAGGTGCCTGAACGCGGCGCCGGCCTGGGTGGGCGCCGGATGCCCGTACACCCGGTCGGCGACCATCAGCTCCGACACCTGCCTCATCCGGTACTCGAACCAGTCTTTCTTCGGTACCCTGGACCAGCTCCACCTCGCGTCATGGTCGGTGCCCTCGCTCAAGCACGCCGCCGACGCCGCCAGCATGAACGACGCGCGGTGGGCGCTGGTGGACGACCTCACTGAGCAGGCCGCCAACTCACCCCTGCGGCCGGTTCGCTTACAACAGCTCCACCTTCGTCGACTCGAAGAGCAGCTCGGTGGAGACCATGTACGCGCTGGCGCAGTGCAGGTGGGACTTGGCACGGGACGAGTGCACCAAATGCCTCCGCTACCAGCGCGGTGAGATGGTGCGGGACATGCCGAATGACACCGCTGGATACTACTTGGGGTACAGCTGCTACATCAGATACAACATCACGGGCCCCATGGAGATCATGACATCACCAACTCCACAAGGTTAGCAGTACTGCACTCTAGCTAGCTCTCCAACATCCTTTTCTTTTATAGAAGTTATATATTGTGAAAAGGCAGTTGCGGGTTATATGCTGTAAAAAAATGTTGTAAACTATTTGGTTGAAACTAGCAAAGATTCTCGTGCGTTGCAACGGTAGAACCGTACATCACAACGGGAGGAAAAAAACATTACCTCTAGACTAATACACTTGATTCAACTCAAATGATGATCTCACCTTCCACCATTGATCACTACATCTCAAATCCAGAGTACACGTTTCCCTTCCAACACAAGTACGCGTCGTAACAATGTTAATCTGGTGACATTATATTTATACACGTTTTTAATAGAAATATGGTCAAATCAAAATAGTTTGGCTTAAGATAATTCAAAATTTTGATATCATTTGGGCAGACTCAGTATAAAAAGGACTCTTCTAAACAATAGCAAGAATAGTGTAGCAGTAATAGTAGTAACCATAATAATTTTATCAATTTAGTATTAGGTATAGACTGAGTCTTGCACCTTAGTTAGGAACATAATTCATCTCACAACGACTGTATATCACCGATAACGAGGACACCCTCATCATATCGTACTCCTCAACCACCTCCACATATTCTGAGTTCTCTGGCACGTTTTTGGTCATTGCCAAACCTATATACATGCAACATAAAAAATGATAATTTACCACACATACAGACAAAGCATAACCTAATAAAAATCATAACATATATGGATAGACCACACTTTTATGAAGCTCACAAAATTGGTTTGGTATTTTTCTTCTTTTTACGATTTTTAACGAATTTTGCAAGACCTTTATTTTATTAAAATTAAGAACAGGAAAAAAATAAGAAAAGACTTGCATTTTGTTTCATGAACCCCAATCTATTTGAAAACCCACTAACACACTTCCACTTTTTTGTTTCTCTTTAGCATATTTATATCTAGAACCCTGTATTTTTATCTATTCGCTTTCCACTCCTCATCTCCCTTGGGGACGGGACACCGTATTACCGAGCGGCGGGCAGAAAAAGGTAGCGGACAAAAAAGGGTGCAGAAATTTTGGTGATTTGATACTAGGTATATAGACTACTATAAAACCTACCCATCCCTTAAAACAACTATAAAACATCTCTCTATTTTCACCCATTCCAAAACATTGGAAGATGGAAGGCTAAATTAAAAGCAGGGTCCAAGTTTCTACAAAAGATTTTACTGTGCAAATGGAGCTACTTCTAAAAAACAGCTTCAGGCTCTATCCGTTTGGTTAACTTTATGCTTTTTGGTAGCAGAAGCACTCTCAGATGGAACCAAGTCATTTTTTACTTTTATAGCTACTAGCTAGATAGATTGTTTTTGTATACATCTAGTCATACATGACATCCTTACATATATCATACTTGTATATTTGTTACCTAAAAGTCCAAATCCCCCCCCCCCCAATGCAGCTTGTCTTTTCTTATCATATCATCTTCTAAAGCGTAAGATAAGAATTTCTCACTTTAACTAACCACAATAACCCAAAGATCGAACATTCTAATTGTTATAGTCCTACTTCTGATTATTTAATCTATAATCTTGATTATTATACATTAGAATCTTTATTAATGCATTGGAAGAAACTTGTTCCCATGTGTTGCAACAAACCCAATACAAATAAGAATCGAACTTCGTATTATTTGTAGCCGAAAGTTACTCTAAATTGTATGAGTGTGGATCAAGAGTTCGGATCACATATGAGACAAGGAGTGCACGACCCGATATGTATTGGAATCAGACACTATATATATTATAAGTTGCAGATTTTAAAAAGTTATATAAAATTGACAACTTTTCATTAATTTAAAATTTATTTTTTTTTCAAATAACCTCGGACGAAGAAACAACCAAAACCAAAGTTGTAGGTCCTAAAAAGTCATATAACATTTTGGTTGACGACATTTCCATTTGAATACATATAAATTCCCAAATACGTAGTTCAAATTCGGTTGAACATAATATGAGGAGAAAGAATATCTATTATAGATATGAATGAGTGTGGGGTGGAGTGGTTAGATGGAGTAAAAGGTAATGAGAATTCTAGAAACAACTGTTGTTACAAATCATTTGCCCAATTTGTAGAGGTAGCTAGCCAACCACCTCTCAAAAGCTTTTTGTCGTAGTGTCCGTTGCTTAGTGACACATGGTAGTTTGCTTTTCTCCCTGAATAAGGCAAGATAGAAAGTCTGACACAGATGTTGTATCAGCTGCAGGTAGCTCTGGTTTTAGTTGTAGAAGGAAGGGCGTCAACAAACTGATTATGTTGGTAGCCGGGGTGTCCGTCACCGGCACAGTGGGGTTCTTGGCCTGCCTCGGTCTATGCCGGCAGTACCACTTGCAACGGCGCAAAGGTGGAACGCCGGCCAAGAAGAACTCTGCCAGATCCAGATCACTGACGTATTTCCGAGGTGAAGCTGTGGAAGTCAACGAGCTGGAGCAAGGGACTGGACCAAGGAGGTTCTCCTACGAAGAGCTCGCCGCCGCCACCAATAACTTCTCCGACGACAGGAAACTAGGAGAAGGTGGCTTTGGATCGGTGTACCGTGGGTTCTTGGCAGACCTGAATCTAGACGTGGCCATCAAGAGGGTCTCCAAGACTTCTCCGCAGGGCTGGAACGAGTTCATGTCGGAGGTGAGGATCATCAGCCGTCTCTGGCACCGGAACCTCGTGCTGCTCGTTGGCTGGTGCTACGGCGACGGCGACGGCGACGGCGACGACCTCTTGCTCGTCTACGAGCTGGTGCGCAACGGCAGCGTGGACAGCCACCTCTACAACCCAAACAATACGCTGACGTGGAGGTTGAGGTATCAGATCGTGCTCGGGATCGGCTCCGCGCTCCTGTACCTGCATCAGGAGACGGAGCTATGCGTCGTGCACCGCGACATCAAGCCAAGCAACGTGATGCTGGACGCGTCGTTCGCCGCTAAGCTCGGGGACTTCGGGCTGGCGAGGGTGATCGAGGACGACCGGAGGTCACGGACGACGGCAGCGGCGGGCACGACAGGGTACGTGGACCCGGACTGCCTGGACACCGGCAGGACGAGCATCGAGTCCGACGTGTACAGCTTCGGCGTCGTGCTCCTCGAGATCGCCTGCGGCAGGTGCCCCGTGGTGACGCTGCAGAACGGGAGCACGGTCCACCTTGTGCACAGGGTATGGGACCTCCACGAAGCGGGGAGGGTTTTGGAAGCCGCCGACGCGCGGTTGGACGTGGACTACAACGTCCAGGAGATGGAGCGTGTGCTCGCCGTCGGGCTCTGGTGCGCGCACCGGGACCGGAGCCAGAGGCCGGACATCAGGCAAGCCCTCAACGTACTGCGGTTCGACGCGCCGCTGCCGATCCTCCCGGCGAGGTTGCCGGCCTCCGCAGCGCACCTTCAGCCTGTGGCCGATGCGTTGTTCGATTCTGCAACCAGCAGCTGCAGCGCACCTGTAATCACCGCGGCCGGCTCCAACGGCCGCGGCGCTGAGCTGGTTTGACTGAATAATATAATGGCAATAGGTGAATTTATTGTGTTTTGCAACTTTTCATGTGTCCTGCATGACTGCCGCCGGCGCCCTCTACAGATCAGCTTCTGATTCTGCTGGATGAGGTGGCTGTTTATCCTAACCTCGGAGGTGTATTGTTCATTCCTTCATCCCCTGCTTGCAAGGTTTTAAATAGATGACTAGCTAAGCTATGTAACGATGGCCTCCTCTGGTTATTATACAAAACTATGACAGCTAGTAACATTTGGTTAAAAAACATAGGATTTTTCTATTATTTGTGCACATAAACATAGATCTAAGAGCATCTCTATCAAGATCACATACTCCTTTGCACCATTCTCAATGGACTGAGTAGGTGGATGTTGAAGATTGGTTCCATTTGATGATGGTGGGGGGAAACAAAATGGCCCACAGCTTGGCGATTTTGACAGTATGGTGTATTTGGAAGCAAAGGAACACCATGGTTGGTTGCCTCGCCTTGCTGACCGGTCTTGTGGTTTTAAGCAGTCATCAGCTCACCATCGTAGCGCAATCAGTTATTTTCTTAGTACAACCTCTTTATACCACCACTAGCTAGTGATTTGTGTCATGTGTCACTCCAAAGCGCGGATGGCCCCTTGCCATACCGCTTCTTGGAGCATGTAAAAATTCTAATCTTCCACTTAATGAAGCATGTGCTAATGTTAAGGCACGCTTTCAAAAAAAAAAAAAAAAAAAAAAAGATGTACGTCAATTAAGGTGTTTGCTGTGATCGGAGAGATGAACGCTCGTCGTGGCCTAGTGCTGGAGGAAGGGTCATGAGACCCCTAGCAGTTGCAAATAATTTAGTGAGTAATTAGTGTTTGTAATCCTAACCCCTGTAGCTATCTAAGGGCGCGTTTCTCATACATTTTGTTATGAACTCTGTCTCTCCTTTATTAATATAATGCCGGGTAACCAGATCTTTAAATAAGATCACCAACTCCCCCTAATAAAATTGTATTGAGGGTACCCAACTTGTCAGTTACCTATGATTCATTGATGTTGATTTAGAAAAAAAAAATATCTCCTAAAAGATGAAGCTTTCTATAATACATATAAAATTAAAGCTAATTGGCTATTTCGTAAAATTTTCTAGAAATGCACGGAAAGTTAGATACGTTTGATTTAAGAACAATGTCATGGTGAGCTAGTATAATTTGTAACCAATAAGTCTCTTTCTAGCCGACCCTGCCAGCGCTATTTTGGCCAGTACAAACGGCATTTAGTTATTTGCTTTTCCTTTTGAACCTATCTATAGATGGCCACCGTGCCGTGTCGTGCCGGCACGCGGCACGGCCGTGCCGTGCCGTGCCGGCACTGCTCCGTGCCTGCCGTGCCGCCGTGCCGGCCGTGCCGTGCCTCGCCGTGCCATGGGCGGCGCCTTCGGCCCAGTCGTGCCGTGCCGAGAGCACGGCGTGCCGCGGGCGGCACGGGAGCATGCGAGCACGGGGAGCCAAGGGCGGAGCGCGTGGCAGAGCCGGCGGCGGAGCTTCGACGACTCCGGCGTTCCGACCGATCCTGTGCGCCAAAACGAAAACCAAGGCGAGCACCAGGCTCGATAGATAAAGGCGAGCTCACGGTGAAGACGAATCGAAAAAATGAACAGCGATAGCGACGTGTGACGGCGATGAACTCGCGACGGCTCTGGACACCGGCCGCGAGGAAGATGAAGTCGTGCGGGCGATTTAGACGGTGCGAGGCGGAGTTTGTGGGCTCTGCGGATGCGCAACAGCAAGGCGAAGACGGTGGTGATTTTTTTTAGAGCTAGCAGCGATCTTTGGCGACGAATTTGAAGATGAGAACGAGCTCAGCCATGGCGCATCAGTCTGTTCGTCACCGCGAGCCGTGCCGCTGGCCGTGCTGGCCGGCAGCCCGTGCCGTGTCATGGGCCAGGCCGGCGGCCCATGACACGCACGGCGGCCGTGCCGTGCGGCCCATGGGCCGTGGCGAAAGGCCGTGCCGCGTGCCGTGTCGGCGGCCCATGGGCCGGCTGGAAATCTATAAACCTATCATCACCAAGCTCAAGTATGCTCAAGTATTCTCTGCATTCTGTATCATTATGAAATCCTCTTTTGGGCTTCACATACCATGGTCTGGTGGATTGCAGCCAACAGCCCATTACAGAAATTTGATGTCAAGTTGCTCACGGCCATGGCTGTATCCTCTACATTTTTAGCCCATCTAACAAAAAGATAAGCCTTTCCCTCCTTTCTTGTTCCCAGGGTTTTTTGTTACCCCATTTTAGGCAAAATGTTTGACAAAGATATTCAGCATGCCAGCCGTGGTCATTTTCTGGATAGATAGGTAGCAACAGCACTGTAGCGGTAGTAGGTAGCAGTTAGGGCTACTAGCTAGTACGAGTAGTACCATTTGGCCGGCGTCATGTACAGGTTCTCAGCATCCAAACGCAAACAGCGGTGCAGTACCATACCTCTGCTTTGAGAATTCAGAGCAATGCATTTGGTCACTGAAGGGGGCAAGGGGCGTTCTTGTACAGTTGCAGAAATTAACAAGGCAGGCAGGCAAGCACACTGGGTGTGGCAAGTTGCAGGCATGGGCAGCTCACAAAGGCAAGGCTCAGCCACAGATCTGAAGGACTTTCTTTCGATTCAGGCCTTGTTTCGTCAGGTCAGGTGCATCCCCCCGGCAGGAGCTCCAAACTCCAATTTGGAATAGAAAATTTCCAGGAGGCCGGCTCTGCCGTGACAACCTACGTGCAATGTTTTCAGGAACAAGGTTAGCCAAAAGTATGATGTCTGCACTATTATAAAAGTACAGATGTAGACTGACTGACCTTTGAGTACAATGACAGTGATTATCAGCAGATTTCATAAGCAAGATCAGTAGGAAGGAATCAAGGGGGTTCCCCCAACTTGGTCCTCCTTGTTACCTTTTGCACAAAACAACAGCCAGTTTGAGAAACCTTTTGTGCTTGGAAACAGAATAAAAAGCTTATGGTTTGTGAACTAGGACAATATACAGTTACACTAATATATTCCCCACTTTGAGAAGATAGCGATTTCCCCAATTTTTTTGGACCAGGTCTGGCCCAGCACCCCCAATGAAGGACATGCAAATTGCATGTAATGTAAAACCCCTTTGTGGAAAGGTTAACATTGTCCAATTGCAAGGAAAAGACCGAGCATCTTTTGCACACTTGTTTTTCAGCAAGAGGGAAGAAAAACCATACAAGGGTGTTCATTGTGTCCAGGTGAGTGGAATGCTTTGGGATTTGAAGACTAGGTATGTAGTAGGTCTGACGGCAGTACTGGTTGTCGTACATGCTGGGTTAGCGTAAACTAATCCTTTAGACGGACAACCGGGTCAAAAATGTCAATACCAAAGGACCGACTGAGAAACTTGCCGGCCATCAACATTTGGCCGTTGATTCTCACTTTATAATTCCTGTGATTAAGAGCTCTTTAGATGACCTCGGAAGCTTCAGTACCAAGGCACCAGATTTTATTTACAACAGAAACAGGTTAAGGAAAGGATATAATATAAAATCTGGCAAGCAAGAGTTTGCTGACCAGAAGCAGCCCAAGTAACAAGTATGATGAAATGCAGCAGATGCAGTGCATCTTGTGCACAAGCACAAGCACTACCCACCAGATCAATACTGCAAGTACTGCTAGTATTTAATTTTCAAAGATAGAAGGTCAGCATCAGCCGTATCAGCTGCCTGCCTTCTTGTCTGCAATCTCATTCCAGCCTGCTTTTCAGCAGGTCTAACCAATAGCAAAAGTTCCTTTCCCCCTTTACACATCTACTATGCCTGCATTCACTGAACCCACCCATCCATATCAAAGTCCCAATCACAAACTCAACCGCTCATGGGTTTCGTCCAAACTAATTATACCGTGGTTAGTGTTAGTGCATGGATCTAAATCTTGGCTTATCTGAGGGTTTACAAAATGAATGAGCCTAAGTTCTAACAGTATCATCTCTCCAAAACTTTGTACCTTTCCTTTCTGTCACCGTCCTTCACCGAGGAACCAAGCGAAAAGCGGATGCTTTCAGCTTCCTATACATTTTTTCCTTTGCCCCAAATGTTTTGTGATTGTATGGATCTAACCTGGCAGAAACTAGTAGCAGAGTGACTACCGATCAAGCTACAGCAATCTATTGAGATTGAAAGAAATGAGAACCATGCATCAGGCTCTTTTAATTGTTCTGAAGGACTCTATACAGTTCATCTCCCAGTGCAGCTAGTGTGACTGGTTTCTGGATCGGGCCATTTATTCCCGACCTCTGGCAGCGATCCCGGATGTTGTCGTCGATTCTTGCTGCTAGGGCAACAATCAACGGCAGCCAACTATTGCTACAGAAATTCCTGATCGCGCGGGCAACTTCGAATCCATCCATCGTCTGCATGGCAAGGTCAAGAATCACCAGCTGAAAGGACGACTCGGCAGCGAAGGAGCTCATGCATTGGACGCCAGAAGCAACCGAAAGGACTCGACAACCAAGCTTCTCCAGGAGCCTGTGAGTTACAGCTCGGTTGGTGTCATCACTGTCCGCAAGGAGGACTCTGAGCCCATTAAAGTTGGGAATTGCGGATGATCGGTAGAAATCTGAGGGCGCTCCAGAGACCGGAGTCGCAGGTTGCAACTGGAACTGGAGGACGAGCATAATAGTTTCTCCAATGCTTTTAGAACCTGATACTGACCAAATATTACCATTCATCATCTGCAATAGAAATAAGGGCTCACATCAGCAAGCACACTAATGACTGTACATCAAATCAAGTATACATTGACCATTTGCACAACTGAATGAACAAATTGCTAACCAAAACATAACTATCAAATAGAGTCGCTGAGGTCTGGCTACTACTAGAATAATAACTAAATATACTTATGCAAAGTCGTGCATGCTGTGACAAGAAATACCATAAAATAATTATGACTAAAGCAATGAGTTCAACAAAAGGACCATTATGTCCTCATTGCCCAGTTTGTGTTGAGATAATAAATATTCCAACACTTGCATAAAAGGTCACACTATAGCTGCTAAACACACTCTGGTTTGACATTTCAAATTGGTGTATAACAAACTATATCATGTAACGACCAAGTGTAAGCTGCTAGTGCTAGTTGTACAAAAGTATGTGAGATGGTCAACAGACTCCAAAATCTTGGGTCACTCAACATGAAAGAACTGCTATTATTTTTTC
This sequence comes from Themeda triandra, assembly GCA_018135685.1. NCBI lineage: Eukaryota > Viridiplantae > Streptophyta > Magnoliopsida > Poales > Poaceae > Themeda > Themeda triandra. Next base: position 136,086 of record JAENPR010000192.1, on the reverse strand, counting down.
TAACATCTGACTGTGTTTGATAGGTCGAAAAATCAAAGTAAATTGAGTCAAGTAGGGTAACAGAACCACTACAATCTAAGAAATTGTTGTCGCTTTAACAATATTAACTTTGTAGAGAAGTGAAATCTAACCAAACATTATCAGCATATAATATATAAAGAATCTGAGAAGCACCAGGAGCGAGTGACACAAACAAGATGACAATATAGTTTGCTTCCTATTGGATATAAATGCTTGAGATGTTTCAATGTTTTGATTTACCTGCACAATCTTCTTGCACATATTGAAGCTAAGCCCCATCTCAGAATTGTTGGATTTGAACCCCTGGCTTATCTGACTGCTTGATGAACTCAACAGATTGTCCTTGGATTTTCTAACCCTAATCTCAAATTTCACACATGCATAGCCCCCAGAGAAGTTTGCTCTCCGCAGCATCCAGTCATGATTATGCCTCTCTTCGGCCTCATTATGAGCATTGACATATAACGAGATACAGCCAGCATTACATCGGTTGATTAGTGTGCCTACCATGTGCAGGACAATATGGAAGACTCTCTTCTCATCACCAATGATCCTTTCTGGCAAAGAATTATCCACTTGAAACTCAAACTCCACACCCTTGCAACCAGTTAGACATCTGACCACTCCAACAGCTTCTTTGATAAAGGAGTGAAGGTTGAACGGCCTCCTCACCAAAGACAAATGCTCACAGGTCATTGTCGATGTTTGCATCACATCATTCATCAGCGTGGATGCAACACTGCTTGTCTTGGCAATGGCATCCATCACAAGCCTCTGCTCCGGATTCATGCTCTCCTGTTGCATCATCGAGACTAGACCAAGGATCGAGTGCATTGGCCTTCGCATCCCGTCGTACATTGCAGTCTGGAAGGAGTTCCGAGCTTCCCCTGCTCTCATGGCTTCATGCTTTGCCCGCAGCAAGTCCCTATGCTGCTCGGCAAGCTTCTCCCGCATCAGCTGAGACTCCTCTAGGAGCGCAGCATGTGACAGAGCGACCGCAACCTGGTCAGCAACTACCTCAACAATCTCCAGCTCTCTTCGACCCCACCCTAATGAAGGATCATCAGGCAAAACCAGAACCAAGATAGCATAGCTCGTCTGCATCACTTCCGGAGTCCCTCCTTTGAAGTTGGACACCCTTAACATCGGCATCCTTATTGCAGCCACAGGCCCTGCTTCAAGCTTGCTTCGGCTAGCAATACCAAGCGAGGAATCTGCCCCGAGAACTTTTGCATCCCTGGTCGCCTTTATTTCTCGAACATCCGGATCATCGATCGGAATCGAGCGGCTCTGCGGGTCCATTATATCCCTCTCCCTCAGCTGATGCGTCAGGATCATCTCGCTCCTGGTCTCATCGGGCATCCAGACAGCACAGTTCTGCAGCTCCAGCGCCTTGGAGAGCTCGACCATGGTGGTGTACAGGATGGTGTGCCGGTCGAGCGACTTGCGGATCTCCTGCGTGAGCATGCGCACGTGCCAGCTGGCCTCCTCTTTCCTCTTCATCATCCCGACCTCGCGGTCGAGCTCGCGCGCCTTGTTCATGAGGAAGTTCTCCCTGACCTTGACCCTGAGGAGCTGCGGGATGAGCGTGAGCAGGGTGATGGCGGTGGCGAAGGAGACGAGCGCGGTGAGGAACTTGGCGACGGTGAGGGCGAGCACGAGGTGGAAGGAGTGGGGCTCGTAGGTGAAGACGGTGATGAGGTGGGTGAGGCCGCAGAGCACGATGAAGGCGCCGAACTGCAGCACGATCCACTTGAGCGGGAAGAGGTCGGAGCAGGTGGCGAAGTAGAGCAGCTCGAGCGGGATGGAGAAGTAGGCCGCGGCGATGAGGAAGTCGCTGACCTTCTGGCATTGCAGGATGTTGTAGGTGCTGGCGAGCGCGCCGTCGTCGGCGTCGTCGCAGCCGCCGCAGTGGCCGAAGTCGACGGACGCCGCCGCCGACGACGGCGGGAGTGAGAGGAGTATGGAGAGGAACAGGAGGAGGATCCACACGGAGGGGGTGGAGATGGAGATGGACACCGCGCGCGGCGGCAGCGCCGTTCCCAGTCCCACCACCATCGGCTCTACCACCACCACCAACCAGGCTTCATTCATTCGTTCATTCAGACGCTGAAGCGCATTTCTGGCGCCGCCATGGATTCCACGCCGCCGCTCCAGCTGCATTCATCAGAGATGTACACAGTTAACATTTCAGATATTCCAACTAATCATCAAACTGCGGCACAAATCAATCAAGATCCGGCGAACCAAAGCAAAACCGATGCCGATTAGGCTAAACCACCACGAGTGAACTGAAGAGTACTAATCCTTCCCCCCAAAATAGCAAGAACTCTATCCATCCATCCATCGGCCAAAATCGAGTTATACAAAATCCGGGGCAGAGTGGTTAGGGGATTTGGAACAAACCCACCCGAATCCGATAAACCCCCGAGCTCCAAGCATTCCGCATCCCGACAGATAAATCAAACCGTATCTGGTGAATCGAATCTGGAGTGCCGCCGCTTACCTTGGGCGTCCGGCCATCCCTCCTGCCGGCTGCCGCAGCAGCAGTCCTCAAGAAGAGGAGGAGGAGGCAGCGAGGCCCGCCAAGAAACACCACCGCCGGTACTAGCACTAGCACCAGCACCGCCACGTGGGCCGGGCACGGATCGAGGCAGGAGGAGCCCTCGGCGGCGGCGTCGGGAGCCCGGAGCCCGGCGGATCCATCGTCCGTCCGTCGCGAGGCGTGCCGACCGACGGGAGAAAAGAAGCTCCCTTTTTTGTTCTCCCTCCCTCTCTCTTCCGATGGGCGGGCGGGCGCTGGAGCTGGTGGGCGGGAGGGGGCCGGGGGTGGAACTAGGAAGAGGAGGCGATGCTACGCGACGACCCGGACCAGCGGAGTGAGCAAGGAAGAGGCGGCGATGCTTCCTTCCTTCCTTCGGGGCCAGCAGGGGGGAGTGGAACGAGAGCAGAGCAGAGCAGCTCGGGGCCGGAGGTGGCGGCCGGGCGGCTGGGTGCGGGTCGGGGTCGCGCTGATTTGCTTCTTGGCCCGTCGCTGGCGTGCTCCCTCTGCTCTGTCCCGTTGGCTTCTCCGCGTTTCGGCGGCGTGGCTCTGGTGGACGGGATGGGGATGGATGCACCTGCCTCGGCGTGTGCTCTGCTTTCCTCGGTTGGTCCGTGTGCGTGCCGGCCGGCCGGCAGCCAAACCGCTGCGCCTTGCCTGGTTTGGTTTTTGGCTAGGTGAGGAGTCGAGGACCCAGAACAGAGCAGCCGAACACCTTTATAACCGAAACCGAAATGCCCAGTTGTCAAAAAAAAAAAAAAAAAATGAAATGCTCGGGGTTTTTAAAAAAAAAATTGGAACCGAACGGTTCTGGTTTTTAGAGAACCGAATTTTAGAGAGACGGAAGAACCAAACGGTTAGAACCGAATGCCTAGGTTGAGTCACCGCACCCTGCTCTCACCGGTCACTCTCCCTCCATCTCCATCCTCTGCTCCGTCTCCCACCCAGTGACTTACCAAAGAGGGCGACCACTCAAATCCACGGCGTCTCCCATCTCCACCGCAACAAAAGGCGACTACATCTACTACCTACGAAGCGAGGAAGAAGGACAATCTAACCATCAGTGTCATCAATCCTAACCCTAACCCTAACCCGAACCACGAATCGGAACCTATGCAATAAAACAAGCGGGGTGGCGAGGGTGACGGTCCACACATACCTTCGATCCGTTGCGATGGTTGGGAGAGGAAAGAGGGGGAAGAGGGCGGTGGTGGCGTTGAATGCTGGCGGCGGCGGAGGTCGGCTGCGAGAGCAGGGAGGCGAAGAAGGGAATGGGCTAGGCAAGATGCTAGTGAGCGCGGCCCGGTTTGGTTAGTAAGATGGCAGGGGCAGCCGCGGTCATTTGCCAACAATTGCTGACTCGGATCCCACTTGGACTGTGGCGTTGGCGTGCCATGAGTGCAAATATGGTATTTTTCGTGTCTCTTTTCTCCGTTGCGTGCTAAAGTCGTATTGGCAGCCATTAAAACCGGCCCGCCCTCATGTGCCAGCAGGCAAACCGCTACGCATTTATTTGGTTTGGTTTTCGATTCAGTTTTTGATTCATTCAGTTACTAGTTTTCTTGGCATATGTTGGGCCTGCATTTGTGGAATTGAGTTGGCCCAAGCCCATTTCACCTGTTTGGTTTCACAGTTTAACACTAAACCTTAACCCCTAAACACTAAACCCAAGAAACTAATGGATCCGAGATGTCATTGTGTATAAATAAATATATTATCGGTGTTTCGAATAACGACCGCCAATAAAATGCCAGTAAGCGTGCTTAGGCAATCAGATGGTAGAGCGAAGCAGACACAAGGGTTTATACTGGTTCAGTCAGAATGTCCCTACGTCTAGTTCCGGGCTGTGTGTTGCCCTCTCTCTTTTGTGGAGCTTGTAAAGGGGAGGTTACAAACTTGGTTGAGAGAGAGTTCTCTAAGGAAGAACCCAAGTATCTTGGTGGAGTGGAAGAAAGGTGTGATTATGTGCGTGAATATGTGGATTGGTTGTGTATGAATGCTCCTGAGACTAAGATGTCTAAAGAGTTGCCCCTTGTGTGGTGCCCCGACTTCTCCTTTTATAGCTCAAGGAGTGTCGTGGCTTACAAGTTTGGGGAAATACTAGAACTTCCTTGGCGTAATGGTGTCGACGCGCTCATCCTTGGTAAACGTTGCCCCCGGTAACCCAAGGTGTAATAGGTCTTCTGGCCTATTTGAGGCGATAGGCTAGGTCTTCTTCTTATCGTGAGGCGAGTCGTGCTAAGCACGACTTCCCTTGCCCTTGTCCGGCACGGAACTGGCGAGGGTCGGGCGAGGCGGACTTCTGCCGACCATAGTGGGAACCATCGGACATCTCCTAATCCTTTTTAACCTCCATGTTTGGCCTTAACCTTTATGGGCCGAGCCGGTGAAACATTTCACCCTTACATATATGACCTCATTATTATGGTGTTAGATTTATGAAGAGAGATTTGGAGAGATTTCATCTTGATTGAACTTGGTGTACGTACACACTCTTCCTGAAATTGGAAAATTACAAAGAAAATCCCATTTCATCCAAATTTCCTCCAATCTCGTGTGTCACGTCTTACATACATGCTAGCTACAACCAACCTATAAAATGACAAAATGGTGTTATACATTCGAGGTCTAATGTTTCATCAACTCGAAATAGAACAAAAAAAAAGCTCTAGACCCCAAACTAAAGCATACGAAAAAGATGTGGATTGACACCAAATGCCTTTTTTCCCCAAGCATTGTGGCCTTAAACTCTATGGCATGTTGTGGCCTATTAACCCGGCTGGCATGGTGTGGAGGCCTATGCCATTTGGCACTTGGTCTGCCTCTACAAAGTCATCCACCATATGAGGAGGTCCCATGATGATATTTGCTTGTGATAATCCACCGAAGTAGCCCGTGGAGCTTGACTTGAAGTGATAAGGGGTGTATGGAGATCTCATGCTTTGTGGCGGTAACATGACTTTGCTGGATATGAATCCCATGACTAATGAACAAGACTTTACTGATTTGGAAATAAGTTTTTTTTAGGGGATAGGTTTTTTTTTTTATTAGAATGGTTTGTTAAAAGAAGGGGTGACGTGAGCCTTTTAACCGAGCAAATGTCAGACACGGCCCACGGCTAGCTTCGCAGCAATTGGCAAAGCCTGCCTTGGTGCTTTTCCATGTTTCATAAATTTGATTTCAGATAAAAATTAATTCCCTTTTTTCTTTAGAAGATAAATAGAAATTCTGTTTTTCTTTTCACTTAAATATGGAATGAAATATCTTTGCTCAGTTTTGGGCCCGCCCCTAGTCACCTCCCATTCTATGTTTATTTTTCTTGGAAATGACAAAAAGTGCAGGATAAATATGGAAAACGGGATACGACGAGACTTATCTCTCGTTCATTTTCAACCCTAGTGTAATCTAATCTATCTAATACTCATAGCCATGTATAACGCTAAAGTGTAATTCAACCATATATATAATATAGGTAAGAAAAATACATTGCATCTTTTTCATTGTGACAAAATGGTTAATTATCAGCTAAGATAAGAATCAAGAAAAGATAAAAAGACAGCCTTGCTCATATACACAATAGATCGTTCTAGGTTTGTCAGCGTTTCAAATAGAAGAAGATTCACAATAGCACAACATTACGAGTAAGAATTTCCAGAGTGAAGTTACTTGAGTGCGATTCATCAATGGGATTAAACCTCCCCTATGATGAGGTGTCTCCTATTTCAGTAAGATCAAGGACACTGAATGGTCACATTTCAGATTTCTAGTTTTCTGTGTCCTCTTACTGCACATGATACTTGCTAGATCCTGTATATGCGCTGGACGTGCTCCCGCATCATATCAGTGAGCACATCAAGATCATCTCGCAAGTCAAGTCTGAGCAGTACCGTGGTAAGGAGAGATACCCTCATGTACCAACCTCAAAAATGTAGCTGCAGGGCTCCTCTACTCTACTCTTGTTGCAAGATATAACCCGTGGATCATAACAGCGTAAGTAGACTGCTCCTGGGTAGAAACAAAGGGCGTGTTTGGGAGAGGGTTAGGAGGATGGCCCGAGTTCCGCAGCTGCAGCAGCCCATGTTTGGTGACGCCGGCCAGTCTCGGAGTCTACCCCGCACGAGTCTTAACGGAATTTGGGCTAGGCTCCAGAGAAACGATGGGGTCACCGTTTTTTCCGAGCCAGGCCGGATTAAGCGAGTTGGAGCACGAGGTGAGTGAAGCTCCTCAGCTCTTGACCTGTCACCTTCTCCTTCCTCTGTCTGCTTCCCCTTTCTCGCCCACATCCCGCGAAACTGGTGGCGGCGCCGCCGACACTTCTTCAGCACGGACCTCATCCCCAACCTCTGCTCCTCCACCGACCTCATACCCAACCCCTTCTCGAGGCGGTGCCCGTCATGGTGGTGTCCTTCCCGCCGTTCCACCGCCACTGCTCGTCCATCGCCGCCTCGTTCGGCGACACGCACATGCCCAGGCTCCACGAGGCGGCGATGTGCACATGCCTAGACCCTGCCACTTCCACACCATCTCGCTGCTCTCATCCACAGCCGCCTCGCTTTGCCAGCTTGCTGCCGTCGTGCACGTGTTGGCCCCCACCTCCTCCTCTTTCGCCACTGCCATCGATTCGAGTTCCGTCGCGGATGCCGCGCTCGTCTCCCGACTCCAGATGGGCTCCACGATCTCCCGCGCTAGAAGAGCTAGTGGCGGCGCTGCTCGACTCTGGCATGCCACCAGCGAGGACCTTCGCGAGTGCACGTGGTGGTGTTGGCGTCCTCCTCCTCATGTCGCCGCCCATCAACTGCTCGATGAAATTCTAGTGAGCACTTCTATGGTGGTAAGGCTATAACTCCTGTACAAGGGTCATACTTCTTCTGCCCTGGCAATCAAACACGTTCTCCTTTGGACTCGGCTCGACAGAGCTTGGTAACCAAACACAATGACTTGCGCCATTTGGTCTTGGCTGTGGCTGCCCATAGCCAGGCTTGCCGGCAAGGCCGGCCAGAGGCCCTTTCCCAAACATGCCCAAGTTTTTCCTTCGCATCCCAAACCTCAACTGCCCCATCAGCCCTCCCTTCATATAGCGATGAACATTTCCAGAATCATGTTGTAAGAGTGCTCATTAGGGAAACATGAGCCGTCTTCCAAACTTCAAAAAGCCACTGTCACAAATTTACTATATGATGTCTTTATATTTATCGTCAAAAGCCTATGACATTGGATATGTTTTGACATTCGTTTGTCACAAGTCCTTGCACCATGCCATTTAGCCAGATGACGTGGTGCTGAATTTGAGTTGGCTGGTAAAAAAAATGTCATGAAATTAAAATACGGCTTGTTAAAAGCCCATCAGTAGGCAGGCTTCAATTGGGCTAAGCTTATTATTTAGCCTTTTTGGGCCAACCTTATTTTAAAGCTTTTTGGCCAGGCCCATTATCATGCACCGATTTTATTATTAGTTTTGGCCTATTATACTTTATCCATTATTGATTTAAGTGGGCAAAGCCCACCTGTGCAGCCGACAGCCCAAATGATAGGCCCATTCACAGTTAACAACATTACATATGAAGGCCCATACAGCACATATTATAGCCCATCAGTTCAGCAACATATACATGATCAAATTCCCTAAATTTTTACATTCATTCCACCAGAGGCTTCACACACTTATACTGCTCTGTATAAAGCATGAAAATGAAAATATGACTGTACTTTACAAATGCTGGGCAAGGAGATGAGCTACCGCCTCATGATCGTTGGCAATGAGCTCTATAGTTCGTACTACAAAACTCAGTGGTCAGTTGTGCAGTGTATTTGCATGTGTGCAGTGTATTTGCATGCTGAGGCCGTCAAAAGTAACCATTCGAGAAAACGTCTATTAATAGAGACCTTAGCATAGAGGCAGAGTCCAAAGTGGCCTCATCTGTATGACTTTTGCCGGTCTCTGGTGGTACTATCGGCGAATAGGATCGTTGTATCATCCATCATTGAGACATAGCTCGTCCGATGTAGTAAAAAGAACTTGGCATGTCCTGAGGTCATCGTCTATGAGCAGGATCATTGTGTCATCTGTCGGGTGAAATGAAACAATCAACAAAGTTCCATGATGACTAGAAGAAACACGACAAGCTTGCCTTGTCCGATTTGTGTTGGATCAGGATTCTTGTCTAAGCTGAATTTGGTACTCTTTGGTGCTTCCCCTATAGGAAACTTGATGGAGAAGTCCTTGCCTCCCTCACAAATACTAGATGATGGTGACGTTGATTGACAACACACACAATCAAACAAAAACACATCTTCCATACCATTTTGCCTATCGTTAATTTTCTTATTTCCTCTAGTTCTTTTGGTTCTTGTTCTACGTACTGCGATGTAATTATTGCAATCATCTACAAGGCTCTAGGGGCGGCTAGAAGCTGACCCAAGGAAGCCCACAACCAACACACACCCTGGTGGGGTCTGTTGTGGGCAAGTGGGATTTTGGATTGTTAAGGAGCTCTCATTTGTGTGTCCTGCATATCGCGCTCCCAACGAGACTCTCCTTGTGTCTTTTTTTTTTTTTTTGCATTGTACTTGCCGTTGGGTACACGTTAACGTGTTTTTATGTGCACATTTCTACCGTGATCGTTGCCATTCGTAAGTGTTAAGTTCCTCTCACACGTTGGCAGCACACCAGGAGTACATCTCTCCTTTTACCCATTGATGTGGTAGGGAGAGCTCATGGTAAAAGGGGAAAAAGAACTAGTAACTCTAACAAGCGTGTGTGTGGCAACTATTACTTCACCTTTCTATTGGCATCATGCCATTCCATGCCCAAATTGCCCACTGTGAACTGGGAAGCGAGCAGAACGAGTTGACCCCAACAAATACTATTGTAGCAGCTTGATTTAATTTAACCTTGGACATGACTGATGATGTGATGTGCTGCAGAGCTGGACATGACACCTTGACCAATCATGCCGCAGAAATCAAATTGAAATGCATGTACTGTACCTACTCGTAATAGTCATAGTCAAAGTGTGAGGAAATCCATAGAGGGAGCAAGGCCAGGGACGCTTTCAGTGCCTCGGTAACACGCCCTAGAGTCTTTTTGCCTCTTTGTGGAGGGAGCTGGAGTGAGGCAGAAGCAAAAACCCTGGCTGCCTGCCTGTGGCTGGTTTACACTTTACAGCGCAGTACTCAATTCAACAGTGTGCATCAATGTCCCCTCTCTTCCCTACGATTCAGATTCACGGTCATCAGATTTACTACACATGCATGTTGCGACCATGCGCCATGCGACGATGCTCTCTTTTTGTTGGCTGGAGCGGCTGGATTCAGATTCAGGTGTCTTGTCGTGGAGAAAGGCACCTGCACGCCTTGAAAATGCATGTCACTTAGTCTTACCCAGAATGGCTGGCCTTGTTCTGACGGTATCTTGGATGTAGCATCAATTGCGCTCCCCTTCTTCTTCTACTCGTCATGCAGCTCTCTGTCCATCTCATATCTATCTGCTCAGCAAACAAGTGAGCTGCTTTGATTACAAAGCTCCTGGAGTAGCAGAGCCAGCCATGTGTGATTTGCAAAAAAACAAGATCAAATGAAATGTGCAAGCTAATAAGGGAACAGTGGTGTGCTATGTACTTCACCAGCAGCACAAATGCACAATCCTGCCGGGTAGTAGCTCTTGCCACTATATATACCAGCAAGCAGCTGAGTGCTGAGTGCACATGTATGTTTCACTTACTTAGACACAAACTATCTAGCAAGTCTAGCTAGCTAGTTCGCCACAAGACCACACCGAGGGCCACCACCAATGGAGAGTCGTAGTGGAGACCACGGCCGCGGCCTCAAGCCGCTGCCGCCATGGACGACGACGACGACACCGGTGGCAGGCCACAGCTTCAGCCTGGGCGCCGCCGGCTGCTTCCCGTGGCCGCCGCACATGAGGTCGCCGCCACTGTCGTCGTCGTCCTGCTACACCTGCGGCTACTGCAGGCGGGAGTTCCGTTCGGCGCAGGCGCTGGGCGGCCACATGAACGTCCACCGGAGGGACAGGGCCAGGCTCCGGCAGCAATGCTGCTCGGCGGCGGCGGCAGCGCACGGTGCTTCTTCGTCGTCCCTTTCGCACCACCAGCACAGCAGAGCTCCGCCGCTTCCCAACCTCAACTTCTCCCCGTCGCACCGCTCCGTGGGCACCGACCCGGTCATCTACAGCTTCTTCTCGGCGACGACCACGACGTCGTCGGCCGCCGCTGTGGCCACGAATAAGGCGGCCCTTGAGGTGAGCTTGGAGCTCGGGATTGGGGTCTGCGGCAGCGGCAGCAGCAGCGGCCGTGGTGGTGGTGGCGGCGTCGTCGAGGAGGACGGGCTGGATCTTGAGCTCAGGCTCGGGTGCGCCTGGGAGTGAGCGATGAGGCACAATTACTGTGCGTCCTAAGTGTCAACCATGCATGCATGCAAGTCGTCGGTGTAGGGATCATCGTCGTAGCTGCTTATGTGAACTTTTATTACACGTGTCTTCTTCCTGCTTCGTCCATGTGTGAATTATGTGTGCAGTAGTATTTAGCATGGGTTTGCGAATTGAAGCCACGTACAAAACCTAGCGTCTATGTTGCTTTGATCAGTGTTTCTGTGGTTATATATGGCTCCATTTTGCTAGCTCTTTCATGTTGTAGTTGTGGTTTTTCTTTTCAAGTTAAAAATATCATGCATGTTTGATTACTAGTGCAAGGTTTCTGAGACGAGGTATGCCGTCAATGTGCGTTGATATGTGGGAAACACAATGTACAGATGATGATATGGAAATACCTCCAAATCTCAATTGTGACAATACGATTAACCTTTTTTTACAAAATAAATTGTAAAAAGCTAAGGCGTTACTATATTTAATAATCAATTAAATTGTTCTAAAATTAAAACCACAAACATATAATCCATGCGTAAGATTTAAGTGAAGAATATAATCTTGAGTAGGTATTAAACTAGGAGTAAATCGGAACCAAAACAGATGGCAGGATATAATGCTGCTTAAATTAGTTCACTATAAATTTACTTCCGAGTACTATTGCATACTTTACATTTACAGATGACTAATAAGTAAAAATGCTTGGGAGCGTATAGTATGAAAACCAACTAGCTATGCAAACTACGCAAACTCTAATCAAGCCCACACAATTCTAATCCGATGATCTCATATGAAGGTGGGACAATTAAGCACTTAAACCCTCCCACCAATCCAATCTTAATTCATTTTTTTCAACTCAACCCTCAGCAGCATTACTCCGTTCCGCATTACTCTGTTCCCCATCACGCGATCGACTCCATCGGCCGCCGTCGTACACGCCGTCCAGCCACTTCCTCGCCATGGCCACCTGCTGCCGCAGCGTCCGCGCTTCGCCGTCGCCCATGTCCACGACGTCGGCTGCGGCAGGCAGTGCGTTTGGAGGCCATTAGCGTGATTCATGGGAGCGGTCGAACTAACTCTGTTATTAGCTATAGCGTTGCTCCTTGTTCATTTGGATCATCGGAGACTCAACGCATGTATTAGTAGCACAGCTTGGAGATCGACGTAACTCACGCGACGGGGGCGGCGTCGGGACTTTCTCCTACGTTTTGATTGAAACCGCTGCAACATGGAAAACAGATCTACTGGTTCGCAGCCGCCTCCCTGGGTGATTCTGAACCGCTACGGTGTTCGGCACTCCATCGTTGCGGAGACCAAGACGACCGCAGCTGCCGCCTGCACATCGACGAATCTGCTCTTCCATGTCTCCCTACTCCTCGCAGCGCCGAAGGCGAACTCCTGGTTGCACTATGGTTGGTCGGACCGCGATTCGAGACAAGACGCCGAGGGGGAGGGGGAGAGCAATGATGCCCATCGCGGCCACGGCGGCGCTCTCCTCGTCGACTTGAGTTCACCCGACAAGAGCGGACTTGAGTTCACCCGACAAGAGCGGGCTATACGATAGAACGTGGGACTATTTTCTGTATGAGATAGGCATGGCGCGGCCACCGTCATTGAAGCTCCCAGGCTGCTACTTTTCCCGTCTCTTCGAACCTAACAAGAAGAGCCTGCGCGTCATGAGCGTAAGGAACACTGGCCTCTTGCGCTGTGGCGAGGACGACGAGCACTTGCTGGTGGCCCATCTTGAGGTGCCTCACTCCGACGAAGAACCACGGGACAGGGGAGTCGATCGCGTGATGGGGAACGGAGTAACAATGCTGGGGGTTGAGTTGAAAGAGATGAATAAGATTGGATTGGTGGGAGGGTTTAAGTGCTTAATTATCCCACCTCCATCTGCGATCATTGGATTAGAATCGTGTGGGCTTGATTAGAGTTTGCGTAGTTTGCATAGCTAGTTGGTTTTCATACCATACGCTCCCAAAATGCTTATAGATCTTGATTATGATTATATAAAGCTAAAAATAAAACTGAGCATATATGTTAGTATTTGTTTAATATAATAAGAGAAAAACTGCCAAATCATTTCCTTTTTCAAGAGGAAAGAAGTATGTTTGAACCAGCCTGCAGCCATTTTTTTTTGGGGTATGGATACTGGAGTAGAAATCATGGCCCATGGATAGATACTGGGCTATTGGCCCATCTTTGGTTCGGAAAAGGTACTGCGTTCCCTCCTCTTCATTCATTCATGGATGCAAATGCTAAATTTTGACCGAGGCGGAAAGCGCAAATGAATTTTAACTATATGGCCCAGAAAGGTATCTAGTTTCTTTTTTTTTTTTTTTGCGAAACTAGTTTCATCTAAAATTTGTTGAAATCTTTTGTTTGTCACCACTTATGTACTATACTAACTTCATCGGATAAAGGTGCAATTTTAGCTTTATCTGTAGTAAAAAATTTCTAAAATTCAATCAAATTTATATACAACAATATCAATATTGATAACATTTTTTAGAAAACGCCATCGACGCGGCCTTCCTAGAGGCCAATGTTGGGGGGCCGGGGTTTGAACCCTGAACCGGCTGCTCCATCCCTTGGAGACTTTACTTGGCTGCTCTATAACATTTATTTTATAGAATCATAAATATTGATACAATTTTATGTAAATAAACTTCGTTAAATTTATAAGGCCCCCTATGAAGTACAGTAAGGAACGTTCCATAATATCACGTTTTTTATGTATAAAAATTGGACTACTTCAATATTTTTTGCATGGTTTATGTGAAAATCCTACATTTTGAAAAGGTCGATTATTTTACTTGATACTATGTTAAAATTATACATTTTCCTCAACCAATTGAGTATATATTATTTTTAGATAATGGAAACAGAGTTCTAGTTTCATACTTTCTTAGTGAAGCTCCATATTAAGATAGAACTTGAGATGACGTTGATAGTTTGCATTAGAGCAGCTCCAACGTTGGTGCTAAGGAGGTGCCAAGAGGAGAGAGGAGAGAGAAGAGAGAACATGAGGTGCAATTCATTGGAGGGATGATGTCCTCTTAATGCAAGCTATATATCAACGTCATCTCAAGTTCTATTTAATCACATAAGACATCCACATCATTTTTCACCAATAGCCATGTCATGCCACTAACTTATAACGAGCAACTTTAATGTATAACACCTCTACTAGTACTTAGCTCTGCCACATCAGCTGGTGATTGCTTGTTCTATTTCGCTCCAATGTATAACTCTACTAGCACCAATATAGGACCCATAAGAAATAAACTATTATCTGTTTTCACCCTTCACATCTCTTCCCAATCACTTTTCTCTCTCTTCTCTCCTCCTAGCACTGGGTGCTAGAATAAGCAACAGGTGCTAAGAGTTTTCAAGCTAGCACCATCCCTCCAATGTATTGCACCTCATGTTCTCTCTTATCTCTTCTCTCTCCTCTTGGCACCTCCTTAGCACCAACGTTGGAGTGCTCTAATGCAAACTATCCACGTCATCTCAAGTTCTATCTCAATATGCAAGACATCCATGTCATCTTCCACTAATAAGCCATGTCATGCCACTAACTTCTAACTTCTTAATGCAAGCTACCCACGTCATCTGAAGTTCTCTCTTAACATATAAGACATCCGTGTCATTTTCCACTAATAGTCATGTCATGTCAACAACTTTCAACATCTTAATGCAAGCTACCCACGTCATCTTTTAGTTCTATCTCAATATGACATCCACATCATCTTTCACTAATAGACAAGTCATGCCACTAGCTTCCAACATCTTAATCAAGCTATAGCTATATCCATGTCATCTCTACCTTTTTTTTCGTAATCTCAGCAACAACGTACGTAGTGTCTTCCAGTTTGTTGTAAACACATCCAAAAAAAAAAAAAGCTTCTAATCCCCATTAAGAGTACAGAAACTTTATTTTATTTTGATGAAAATATAGAAATCTTATATGATAGATTTTGACATGAAAAATACAGAAAATAAGTAGTTTATCATGGAACAAGTGTGACTTGTGAGGATTTGCTAGTGTTGGGCCCAATTTAGGTACGCTTATGTACTTTTCAAAAGACTAAATAGAAAGGGAAAAAAAACAATGAGGCTCACGAGGAGGAAGACCCAGCATGGACCAGATGACTAAACATCATCAGTCGGGTCCAAGTCGACTCACTCATGCTTTTTGACGCATTTGACCGCCGAGTGAAACGCAGAAAATGAGTTTTGGTTCACATACATGGATTGTACATTTCTGGTCAGGTGGAGTGGAGTTGTACGCGGCTGTAACGTGTACTTCCCTCTAATTAAAAAATTATATAACATCTTAGGTTTTTCTAGATATATACAAAAAAATTTATTATGTATTTCAAATATCATATACGTATATGTATTTCTCATCCAGCGTATACAAGCAAACACAAAGTTGCTTTCTGATCCGGTAATCTCCAATGCGCAGCAGAAGCACTTGCTTTCTAACCACCAGCTGTCTGGTCCAGAAAATATAGAAAAAATATTTATTAAAAAGGTTCCTGAACTCCTATTCCATGGTGGGCCACATGTCAGATGGATAAGGTATATCAAGGCCAAGAAGATTCCGACCACGATATACGTGGCGGGAAGTCGCAGGGGAATCATGTGTGTGCCCTGATAGCGACACGTCGGACAACTACGTGGGTCCCGCAGCTCCGATGGCGTGGCATTCCCAGACGTCTATTCTACGGCTTGTCTGATACGGTCCTAAATCCCCTGTCAACCGAAAGTGACTTTACAATCACAGGTACCATGTACGAATCCCTGGGTCAGCTATATCTCCTAGCAGTTTTTATTTTGGTTATTTATGCGTGTAGCATTCTCTAATCCTGTTTTTGTGACTCCAGTTTTGCAAGTTTGTAACTTCCACTGATTTCCCGTATACTTTTCTTTGCCCATGATCCGAATTTTTCTTTTGTATATAAAATTCAAATCCAATATCACCACAAAAAGTACGACGTGGTACTACAGCAACTGGCGACGAAAATGACACGGTATTATATATGGCGACCTTGAATGTGATATTGTTATCATCATCATCATCATCACTTTGTCTATCTTACCATCGTAGCCACTTACGTTTTCTTTCATTTATCTTGTGTATATAATTTTGCTTTTGTGTTTGCACGTATTATACTAAAGAAAAATAAAAGTAGAAGTGCACAATTTTTTATACTACATACATCCGTGAACTTGTTCAGTTTATGGAAATATTATGAATTCGTGCAAAGTTGAATTGAATTAACTAAGCCACCCTACAAATGTACACATGTAGTTTATGTGAATGTGGTCAGTACTGGAGACAAGGAATGGATAGTACTTACCGAGGATACAAGGACTTGTGGTGCAATCAGGGTCTGTGGAGCGCTTCCCTAGAAAATCAACAATACACGTTAAAAGTGATGAGCCACTTTTGACTTGAAGCATATGTCACAATTTGGTTTATTGTGAGATATATTTTTTATAATTTTCTTGTTTGATATGTTAGATAATAATGTTCTTTACTATAAATATATGGTTAAACTTAAACTAAATTGACTTAAGACAAACTAAAATGCATTGTATTATAGGATAGAGGGAGTAGTTTTGTAGCTAGTTGGCGCCACATGCGGTCGTCACTCAACCAAAACTTATTATTTTATCTCACAAACCACATGTTATGTGTTGTTATCCGTTGTAAATAGTAATGGAAGAAGTAATTTTACTTTGTCTCTTTTTTCCAGTCAAATTAATTTAATTAGTCAATACGCTCCAAATCTCTATAATCTTCGGTACAAGTCTATCTCAACATGCAAGCCATCCACATCATCTCTCTTTAACAGCCATATCATGCCACTCTTTTAATCTCTTAATCCTGTATCTATATCTTTAATTTATAAAGGTAATTCTCACTACAAATTTATCTCAACATATCCTCATACAAGTCTATCGATCTCAACATGTAAGCTCTTCCACATCGTCCCCCACTGATTATCCACATCATCTCTCAGTAATATCCATGTCATGGCACTAACTTCCAATCTCTTAATCTATATCTATATATCTTCAATTTATTAAGGCGATCCTCACTACAAGTCTATCTCAACATGCAAGCCATTCACATCATCCCCTAGTGATTATCCACATCATCTCTCACTAGTATCCATGTCATGCCACTAACTTCCAAGTTGTTCATATCATCTCCACTCAAAATTTCATCAATGGTTATTTACATATAAAAGATTTCATGAAAAAGCTTCTTAAAATGTATTACTACAAACTATGTGAAAATGCTTTTTCAAAACATGCTAAAGTGTTCTCTAAATAATAAAAGTTATGAAGGAGCATGACTTGGCGGGCCTTTTGGTCACTTGACCGAAATGGTTTTGCGGATCTTTTGTCATTTGTTGTCAAAGTGAACATTAAGTGCCAAGTATCTGTTAATGGCATGATGGGTTTTTGTTGCTTGTTAATCGAGGGAGCATTATAGGTCTGATCGTGGTCCTTATTTTTTCTCTCTTGAAGTCAAGTAGGTTTAGTGTTGTGTGTTTTGTTGCTTGTTGTCGGAGAGGGAACATATGACCCTTTGTTATTTGTTGTTTCATGTGAAATGTTAATGGTGGAGTATGGGCTAGAGTTATGTTGGGGGTTTTTTGGGATAGGTTGAATGTTTATATTAAGTTGATAGAGTTTATTGCTTGTTGTTAGAAGAGCACTATTAGTCGTATCATTTTTCCCCATGATTTTGAAGGGGCACTAGTAGTTGTAGGGTTTTTTGTCGCTTGTTGTCGAAGGGGCACTCATATTTCTAGGGGTTTATTTGTCTCTTGTTGTCAGAGGGACCTCGATAGTATAAGGTGTTTGTTTTGTCACTTGAACTCATGGTATGTTTTTTCATAAAACACAAGAAAGTAAGATTACTTTGTACTAAGATTAGAAAATTTTGCAATGATTTGATGAAGTTCCTTCATCAAATGAGGTCTCCATGAGCCATCCTTGAGTGAAGACACAAGGCCCTTTATCGTTTGTTCTTCAAGTGAAATGTTAGTGGTGGTGTATAGGCTATAGAACTTGGGATTGGATGATGGTTCATCACTTGTTGGGTTGGTGGGCATTAGCGGCAAGTTGAATTTTTATCTTTTGTTATCGGAATTTGTTTGTTCTTTATCTTAAGAGTGTTAGCATCCATAGGGTTCTTTGTCGCTTGATTTCAAAGAGGTGGTAGCAGCCGTAGATGTTTTTGTCGCATTGTCGAAGGGGCATTAGTAAACATAGGACTTTTTGCCACTTGGTTTCAAAGAGGCGTTATTGGTTGTAGGATTTTTCATTGTTTGCTATCAGATGGGCATTATTAGCCATAGGGATTTTTTTGCCACTAGATTTTGAATAGGCATTATTAGTCATCGAGTTTTTTTTGTCATTTGCCATCGAATGGGCATTAGTCGCTTTGGGTTTTTTTCGTGCTACTTGATTTCTAAGAGACGTTATTAACTGTGGAGGTTTTGCCATTTGTTGTTGGGAGGGCATTGGTAGTCGTTGGGCTTTCGTCGCTTATTGTGGCAGTGGCCTTGGCGATGTAAGGTGTGTGTAATTTTGTCACATGATCTAGTGGTCATCGCTTCATAGATCGTAGGGTTTTTGTATTAAGAAAGACACATTTGACAAATTTTATGATGATTTGCCCGAGCACCTTGTATTTGTGTGGCATTGTACTTAGAGTTGGTGGCGAGGGTAACTCTGGTAGTACTCGTGCAAATTTACCATGGATGCTAGTTACGCCTACACTACACATAGAAGAGGAGGACAGATGCGGAGAGCGATGCAATGAGAAAGTACAAAAGAAGAGGATGGAAGACTTCATCTAATTATTTTAAAAGATTTTATGGATCAATACTAAATCAAAAATTGATGATGATGTTTTTTACAAAACATTAATTAAAAACCGATAAATTACTTAGAAGGTTGACCTAAAGCATTTTCTATATAAAGGAACATTTTTTTTATGTTTGCAATATATATGGGAAAATCACAAAGTTTCAAGAGTGTAGGAAAATAGAACATGCCATATAATGCTAGAGGTACAAGGGCTTTTTGTGTTTTCCTATATTATGTGCAAGCGAACCGTCAATAATCTTGATGTTTTGTCAACTTGTTATTGAAATTAGTGCATGCCTTTTTGTGTTACTATTAAATTGATACTCTTTCATATATGAAGAAGTTATTAACAAACTTAAAGTATGTTTATAAAAATACTATATTTGAAGTCACTTGAAATAATCACATGAAACATTTCCCCAGAAGTTTTCTACAAATTATTTTCTAAAACATTTTTAGGCACACTATTGAAAATTTCATTACTGAATTTTCAAAAAAAAAAGATCTATTGAAAAAGTATCTTGAACCTTCTTACTAAAATTCATGTGATTTTTTTTTCCAAACATGTTGAAAATTTTCCCGATGAAAAAGAAAAGTTATGAAGGAGCAGGGGCTTAGCGGGCTTGTTGGTCGCTTGCCACGATATTATCTATATAGTTTTTTTGTTGTTTGTTGTCAAAGCAGACATTAAGTAGCGGGTATCTATTAATGGCATGGTGGATTTTCATGATTTGTTGAGGGAGGGAGCATTAGAGTTCCATTGTGGTAAATGTTCTCTAGATGTTTGTAGGTTTGGTTTTCACATGGCCTGTTGCTTGTTGTTGGAGTGAGGACACCTGACTCTATATCATGGTTGTTCAAGTGAAATATTCTTAGTGTGCATGGGCTAGAGAGAGGTTAGGGTTGGGGGATGGTGTGTGTTTCAAGGCATTAGCGGCATGTTAATTTCTTTTATCTTTACTTATTTGAGTTTATCTGTTGCTTGTTTTCAATGGTTGTTAATTAGTAGCCGTAGGGTTTTTTGTTACTTGATTTTGAAGGGATGTTAATAGCCGTAGGGGTTTTGTCGTTTGCTGTCGGAAGAGCATTAGTAATGATAAGGATTTTTGCCGCTTGATATTGAAGTGTTGTTAGTAGACATAAAGGTTTTTGTCGCTAGCTAGCTATCAGAGAGTCGAGATTTAGTAACTATGAGAGACTTGTTTTGCTTGAATTTGAAGTGGCGTTAGCAGTCGTAGAGGTTTGTCGTTTGTTTGTCGCTATAGGAGTTTTGTCGCTTGATTTTGAACAGGCTTGAGATTTATCACTTAATTTTGAAATGGCATTAGTAGACGACTAGGCGTAGACGTTTTTGTTGCTTGCTATTGGAGGGGCATAAGTAACTATCAGGGGTTTTTGCCGCTTGATTTTAAAGTGGCGTTAGTAGTTTTAGAGGTATGTAGTTAGCTATTAGATAGCATTGGTAGCCGTAGGAGTTCTTGTCGCTTGCTGTCGGACGAGCATTAATAACCGTTAGGGTTTTTTGCCGCTTGATTTTGAAATAGCGTTAGTAGGCATAGAGATTTTTGTCGCTTACGTCGAAGTGGCACTTGTAACCGTAAGGCGTTTTATGTCATGGCGTTAGTATCCATAGATGTTTGTCGGATGCTGTTGCATGGTATTGGTAGCCGTAGGGATTTTGTCGTTTGCTGTCGGAGGGGCATTAGTTACCATAAGGGGTTTTTGCCGCCCGATTATGACGTGGCATTAGTAGCCGTAGAGGTCTTTGTCGCTTGCTGTCCGAGGGGCACTGGTAACCGTTAGGGTTTTTTGCCGCACGATTTTAATGCAGTGTAAGTAGCCGTAAAGATTTGTCGTTTGCTGTCGAACGCCATTGTCATAGGGGCTTCATTAACTTAAGGTGTGTGTGATTTACCTTTGATCTAATGGTATTCTCTTCAAAAAGAAACATAGAAAATCTAACCATGATTTTTGTACGCGTGTGGCCTGCATTGTAGGCGGAGTTGGTGAGTGGCGAGGGGTAACTGTGGGCGCACTCCGGTGCCGGTTGCCCGGTTTACCACCGGACGCTTGTGCTTCACTACACTAGGCACGCGGACGAGGAGGCTGGTGAATGCGTAGATAGAGCGGTGCCGCTGCAACGGCAGAGTCCAACGCAGATGATGGAACGGAAGACGCCACGGCATGCCGGCCGGCGTGCGTCCGGGCGTCCGAGGAAACACCGCACGCACCATCGTCCGCGCCGCGCCGCGCCGAACGCAGCCGCAGCCGCCGCGGTGGAGTCTGGCGAGATGAGCTGACGGAACGCATGGCATGCCGCCCGCGGCTGTTCTGGGGCTGCCAGTTTGCGCCGCGGCGCGGGACCACGCGCCCCCTTCACCTCCCCGGCCACGTGTCGCCCGCGGTCCACGTCGCGCTCGCGTGGGGTCCCGCCGCTGCGGCCTGCGGGCTCCTCCGTCCACGCGACCCGGCCACGCGGAAACACAAGCCGCAAGCGCAGAGCGACAAGAATAAGACCAACCTCGCCTTCGCCTTCTTCGTCTTCACCACCACCACCCCGCAGTCGTCTCCACCCGTCCACCGGATCCCCACACCTCCGCCAGCCACCTCCATCTCATCCGATGACCTAGCTTCGTTCGTGCGTTCGCATGGATTCGCCTTCGTCGCTGCTCTGCCGCTCTTCGTCTTCCTGTTCCTCGGCGTGACAGACTGCGCCACCGCTAGCTGATGGTGATGGCGAGCGCCGGCGTGAACATGCCCGCGGGAGCGGGCGGCGACGGGGTGGGGAACCCAACAGCCGCGTCGGGCGCCAGCGCCGCCCCAGAATGCCGGATGCGCAGGCGCCGGCGCCTGGAGCCACAAGGATCCGGCGACTGGGTGCGCCGGCTCCGCCCGTCCACCTCCCGGTTCTCGCCATCCTCCTCGCCGTCTCCGTCCCAGGAGGGCTCGTCCGAGCAAGAGGAGGAAGGCGCCGCGGCTGCAGACCCGGAGGTCGGCCAGGAGGTGGAGCTCCCGCCGCTCCCGCCGGCCGGGCGGCAGGTCGTCCAGCCCGCCGTGGCTGAGCCTGAGCCGCCCGAGCCGGCCGCCGTCGCCGTGCCCGCCGCAGAGCGGGTCTGGCCCGTGGCGTTCGGCTCGCTGTCCATGGCCGGGCGCATGCGGATCATGGAGGACACCGTGTCGATCCACCCGGAGTTCTGCACCTGGCCCGCCGACGGCTCGCCCATGCACTTCTTCGCCGTCTTCGACGGCCACGGCGGCTCCCATGTACGTCTTGTCGCCTTCGCCTTCGCCTCGCCTCGCCTGGCCGCCGCCGCCAAATCTTCCCTGGCTAATTAATTCGATCATATATTTCATGACCATCATCCCTTGTCATGCCATGCCAGCAGTAATTTTGTTACCTAGCTAGCTAATTCTGCTTCTGCATCGTCATCTACTGAACGGTAACAAACATTCATCCATCTGCTTATTCTTACTCCAGTAACTCTGCCACAGCTTTTTTTACCGGTACTGTCATTTGTCTGTTTGCATCATCATCATCTGATAACAAAGGTAGTACTAGGCCATGAATGCTTGCTGAAGAAAAGCTTCAACAGCTTGCTCCTCTCCTGCACCACATTTAGCTTTGGCTAGTAGCAAGCACTAGTCAGTCACTGCTTTCCTCTGCTATTACCAAGTGTCCAGCTGGCCACATTCTAGCTCGTTCCAAATTCGACATGGATCCACGTTTCTCTTCCTCGTTTACTCACCTGTCTTTTTATATACATACGTATATGCTTATCTATCATTTCATTATCCCTGTTAATTCTCTCTTACGACTCCATTAGACTGCAACTAATTAATGATACCAATGCATGGATGCTACGCACGCAGGTGTCGGCGCTGTGCCGGGAGCGGATGCACGAGTTCGTGGCGGAGGAGATGGCCAAGGAAGGAGCCTTGTTCCTGCGCCGGCGGCAGGAGTGGCAGCAGCAGGCGGCGTCGGCCGGGGACGCCGCCTCGACGAGCGTGGCCGCGTTCCTCCACGGCCCCCCGCCGCCGCCGAGCCATGGTCGGAGCAGGCGGAGGAGGAGCGCGCGTGGCGCGCCGCGCTGGTGCGCGCGTTCCGGCGCGTGGACGCCATGGCGCCGCTGGCGTGCGCGTGCGGCCGCGTCACGCGCCCCACCTGCCGATGCGCGCTCTCCCCCGGCACCGCCGCCGCCGGCGGCGGCAGCGGCAACCTCATCTCCAACGGCGGCATCGTCGGGTCCACCGCCGTCGTCGCCGTCCTCGTCCGCGGCCGCCTCATCGTCGCCAACTGCGGCGACTCCCGCGCCGTCCTCTGCCGCGGGCGCCCAGGCTCGCCGCCCGTCCCGCTCTCCTTCGACCACAAGGTAAGGACGACGGCGCTTTTGTATACTCCGTTCGCCGCCGCCGACGACGCCGACGCCGACGGATGACTCGCTTACGTGTCGTCGGCTTTGACTCGCCGTAGTCGCGGCGACGTCGACCGTTGACCCGTGCGCCTGGTGTCCGACGGGTGGGGGCCCACGTGTGGGTGACCCCGGGTGAGGTGTCGCGCGTCCAGAAGTTTCCGTCGCTGCCAACTCGTGTGGTTGGCCGCCGGCGGTGTGCGTGCTCGCCGACGTGTTCCGGCTGACGTCAGCGGCTAAACACCCTGCTGGGATCTCGACACGACAGGGCGCCTGGTGCAGCACGGATATCAAAGCGGGCCATGCAGTGGCAGTCCCGTGGATAGTCCCCAACTTTCGGGGCGGTCGCGGGGCGCCGTCGCTGTCGCCGGGAGGGACACGTGGCGGCGGCGGCGGGGGATTCCCAGGGCGGAGGGGGCACGTGTCGGTGGACGCCGGGGCACGTGTGGAGAGCCCAGTGGTCGCCGGCAGGTGGGGCCCGTGGCAGAGCCACTCGCTGTCGCTGTCGCCTGCCGTGCGGCGGGGCCCGCCGGAGACGAAGGGGGTGGTGGCCGGGCGCCGGATGCGCCACCTGCCGTGCTGCCGCTGCTCCGGCAGGAGAGAGGAGAGAGAATCGTTGGGAGGAGGAGATGGACGGGTCAGTCAGTGAGCTCTGTTCTCTCTCCGACGAGCGATGTGTGGTCAAGAAAAAACCAGCAAGTTTCTAGTGCCAACGAAAATGTCTATTACATCGCTACTGTCAGAGTGTCTTGTCATTAGAAACTTGTTAATCCGGGGATTTCGTTGTTACCTTTGAGTCTACGACTTTTGCTGCGAATTGCCGTTTGATGATCAACTGACGAGTGTTTTGTGTTGGGAATGAATTCAAATAAAACTTTCTGCAGCCAAATCGGGTGGACGAGATGGCGCGGATCCGCGAGGCCGGCGGCCGGGTGATGTTCAACAATGGGTTCCGTGTGCGTGGAATCCTCGCCATGTCACGCGCTATAGGTATCACTGTCTGCACGTTTACATCATTTTACTCCATGCGATTTGCTTCTGGTAATTCCTTTCCTTCAGCATTTATGATTTTTCCATCATCTAGTCAATTATTAGTATATATAGTACTCTGTAATAAGTATATATGGAAAATATATGCATTTGTGGGCTGCTGGGTTCTCTGTTTCTTGGAATCAAGTGTGGTCGCAGTCGTACTTGCTGATATGAATGAATCCAGTGGACCATGTCATCTGGCTGTCTGAATCTTCATCACTAGTGTTTTCTCATTAAAATCACAAAGTGATACTGTTTTGCTTTGTGCACGTGTTTGGCTTCTCGTGTTTGATTTGATTTGATAACGATGGCGCTTTATTTGGATCATCCTTATCTTTACCGTGTATTTTAGACTAGTTCCTTATTCATGTGGTCAGTGATGTCTTTTGGGGAATTTTCCAAGAAAGCCATGGTTATAGACCTGTCGCTGACTTTCCGGTTTCAGTTTGGTGGTATATGTATTATGTTCCCATTTTGCACACATGTTTTGGAATTCTTGCCAGGCCACACAGCTTTTGTGCGGCCAGTCACGTTAGTGAATGCAGCTTGAGTTCATATAATAACTTTCTCTGCTTCTGTTTGGCTCAGTGCCGCTGCCGTAAGCATCATACTGATGATGAGTAATATGCGGGTGGCGTTAAGCTATGACACTTTGTTTTTTAATAATTGCATTCATTTACGTGCTTAGGTCCGCTTTGTTGTTTGCCTTTTGGATTGCATTTCAATAATAATGATAGACTGAAACTCCCTTGTATGTTCCATTTGTAAGACGTGTCCCTTGGTTGTTAAACTATAGTTTTGTTCCCAGCAATGTTGGTGGAATATATCTATAACTATACAAGTAAGCTAAGGTTTGAAGGGGAATACTATATCTGAAGAGGGGATTTGATTGTCGCTTTGCATCTTTTGCGTGTCCGAAAGGGAATCTATTCCTTTGCATCTTGACATGGATCCACCACCCAAAAACTGCCCAGTGTTGAGGAATCGAACTGGTAAACATCATCGCCTTACTAAAACTGTTCCTTTTAAGCTCTAATATGATAATAAATAAATAAGTGTCTGGCCTGTAAGTTTCGTGTCAGCGAGGGATGACTATGACAAGGTATAGCTTTTGTTCTCTGAAATTAAGTAAGGTTATTGTTGCTTTTGTAACATGGGACCGAGCTTTGCAATGTTCACCGCTATTATCCTGCTGTATTAGTTCATAGTACAATATTATTAGGCAATACTATTATAGTTTCCCTAAAAAATCATACTATTGTAGTGTCTTTTAAGGAACAAGGTGTGCAGCTTCAGATGAGGGCCACTTACATACGTACATGTTATTACTGATAATAGTAATTGAGTAGGTAAACAGTCACATCACGGATATCCAATGAGTTGTGGTATGCTTATTGGGCTAGGACGAGGATGGCCACATGCTCTCTGCCCATCACACCTGCTTGACCATTTTAAGGTTTACCTTTCAGCTATTCGTTGACAGCGATGATTGGTTTACTTAACCTATTGGACATATGACAAGGAGGAAACATCATGTATGTAACGGGTGTGCTTGCGCCACGAGTTCGCCTCCGATTCATCGATTGTGGTAGTGCCATTTGGCTAAGATTACTTCCTCTGATGCTAACCCAACCTGGATAAAAAAGTGTCCCTTTATAAACTAGTGGGGATAGATAGGTTTGATTACCCTATTGGCCTATACTAGTGAGGGATTTGTTGTCTTGTGTTTGTGCCCTGAGTGAGATCATCATGATAGTGATGTTATAGTACATACCTTTAGCTTAATCAAGCAATCTTGATCAGTAAGTAAATGATTAGTTAATGATCTGACAGGTATATTACCATCTTTGCAATTGCATTAAGAATTGAATTGTGTAGACTACGTAGATGGTTTCCATTAGATTTGATCATCAAGCAATGTATGTATCTATTTTTTTTTTGGTATAAGAGTATCACAGTAATATAATGATGGATGTGCAGGTGACAGGTTGCTGAGGCCTGAAGTGATTGCGGTGCCGGAGATCACCTTCACTGATCGGACGGAGGAGGACGAGTGCCTGATCCTGGCGAGCGACGGGATGTGGGACGTGATCGAGAACGAAACCGCTTGCAGCGTCGCCCGGCAGTGCCTGGAGGACTGGAACCCGGCTCCCGGCGACCTCCCGGCCGCCGCTGCCGCTGTAGGAGTAGCAGCTCCTCCGGCCGCCGCCGGCGTAGTTGTCAGGCACCAGGAGGAGCCTCGGTGCGTCCGCGCCGCCTCGCTCCTGGCCAGGCTCGCCATGGGCAGGGACACCCAGGACAACATCAGCATCATCGTCGTTGACCTGAAGCACAGGGAGTGATGAGTGGTGCTCTGTTGCCGTTGCTGAGACTGTGATTGTCCGAGTCTGTCTCGGATCCTGCAGTGCATCAGCTTAATCGTCGATCTATTAGGAGTGAACTGAGACTGTGATCGAGGAGGTGATGATCGTCTAGACCTGACATTTCCTTCGTTCTTTCGATTCTAAGACAAGAGGATTCTAGTTTTTTTTTTTTTTTTTTTTTGTTAAAGTGGATGGAAGATTGCCGTCCCTTAAGTTAAATCAAAGGGGGAGGGGGAAAAAGAGGAAAAAGAAGCAAGGAAAAGAGAACAATTGTACAGCATTATTAATAGTAACTTGTTTCCATTTTCTCAAGGACAAGGAGTCTGGCTAAGCTAGCTGCAGTCTCTAAGGGCTCTCGTTCGGTTCTTGGGGACTGAGGACTTAGGACCATTCCAACTTGGAATGTTTCTACAAATTTCTGAACATTTCAAGTTGGAAATTTGTCAACCATGTTGCAAGTTGGAATGGTTCCAGGCCTTCAATTCCCAGGAACCGAACAAGGCCTGATCGGAATCGGATGCTGTAGTTCGATCATGTGGCTTCATTAGTTTGGCTGGTGTCTCTGCTTGTCTATGTTCTCTGTTCTCTATTGTCTGGTGGCTGTCAGGGATCCATTTTTTTTCTCTCTTTTTTGCAGGAACTTTGAGAGAGCACTGCCTACAGCGTGCTCACTCGATCTTCAGCTCTCAATGCAGCAGAAGGTAAAGCTGCCATGTGCCATAGTGATATTCTTGTAGTTTCCTTTTTATTTTTCAAGCACACTGCAATCATTCTGCGGAGGAACCAACCATCTTCAGGTCTCAATGCAGAGGAAGGAATTACATTGCAATAGTTCAGAAGTCTCTTATCTTTACCTATGCCATCTAAAGGCTCTGTGTTGTGCTTGATTTTACGTGGTCATTACCTTTGCTAGATTAACATAGAATTGACTCCAGATTGTATAACTCTCTATGAATTAGGTAGAGAACACTTACTAGCTGCTCTTCTTGCTCCTCAGCTCCAGGGCCGGTTCCAAGTTTGTAATCCTCGCTACCTCCCCTATAGTTGTGTTATAATAACCCTGTCTTGTAGCTGCCACTCAATTGACCTATAGGCACGTCAACCTCAATTCACTTTGAATCATTTATAATATTTTTTTGTTAATTTCGTCAGATTTTCAAGGTGTGAGCATGAGCTTTTAATTACAAAGTTTGATCTTTAATGTCAGCTCATATGCAAATTTTGTCGCCCTAATTGGTATAAAATAGACCTGACCAGTTCTTCAATCAATTAGACAAAAAAAGATCCAAGAATTTTAAAGGTTAGAAAATTGTACCCAGAATATCACATGAGCCGCAGTGAAGTGAGCATGGCCACTTTGGATAGGTGACTTCAAATGTGGCAAGACTACATCTACCACCTGTGCCTAATCCCGTCCGAAACAATTTGAGTTCTTATAAAAAAAATATAACATGAGCTGCATCAGACGCACCCACTGTCTATTAGCGTGAAAATAATTCAAGGTTTGGAACTGAATTCAATTCTAATGATCATGATCATAATTTAGATCCAAATCAATTAAACTAATATAGTTGTATGTGAAATGTATTTGATACCATTATTGGCTATATATATGGGGAAGATCCTTATACACTTCTGCTATATAGGGAACCAAGTCGAAAAGTATGCTACGAGTTGCACAGTACGTAGGGAATCAATTTTCATCTCTCACACCCATGGTCACGAATTTAAGATAGATTTATATATATGAACTTTGAAAACTAATGAATACCACATTCAAAGCCAAAATCCTACTCCATTAAATAGATTCCATTTCCTTCGAAATAAAAGGATTGACCAAACGGCCCCTTAAATTAATTGGGTTAAGCTACGACAGATAAATTCTTTTTGAATTTACATTTCATTATCCAGTCCCTGCCCACTAACAATGTCGAGCCAAGACTATAGGGCTTGCATTGGGCCAAAACACATGCTTGTATTTCGAACAAATTAGCTTCATATCACATTTTTTTTGGCCAAAAAAGCTTCATATCACATTGAATCATATACCAAAAAAAAAAAAGTTGATTTCGCTCAAATTTTAATGTGTGAATGTGAGATTTTGGTTCTAGGCTGGGTCAGTGCTAATTGTCAAAAGGTAGTTCCATGCTCTGGCTTTTGATGCGACAAAGTAGTTCCATGCTCTAGCTTTTGATGCGGATCGACATGTATTGTTTTGGACTAGTGTATAACCTTTAGGGCAAAACATAGGTTCTATTATAGTGTGTTGTCTATATCCATGCCGGCCAAGCTTGATAGATACAAGTACTCCATGTTTGGTTGCTTGGTTGACAGCTCTAGCCTAACCTAGAAGTGCCCAACAAGTCTGTCAGACTAATAATTTAGTAGTTATGATTATAGCATAAGTTAAGGAATATTTTCATATTTCCAAAGTAAGTTAAGGTTTAATGGGATAAAAATAAATGATATTCAATCGATTTAAGAAAAATAATATTATCTTAATACTTACCTTTTCTATTTCAATTTAGTAGAACATATTCTAACACACGCAATCAAACATGCACAGTTTAGCTTGGACTTCTGGGCTCAGTCAACCAAACATGGCATGGGCAGTTTATATCTGCATGGCTTGTTCGGCTAGGGGTTTGGTTCCCAGATATGAGCTTGACTTTCTTCACCACATAACCAGATATGGGTTTTATTAGTTGGTGGGTATAGTTAGGTTGAAAAAATAAAAAATTGGTGAAAGATTAGAAATGCAATCTTTTGGCCCCTACACATGCTGGGCATTGCTTATTCTAAATGTGTCTGCTCTGCATTGAGATGTGTGTATCAGGAGAGAGATAAGCAATGCTCAGCATATACATGCCATGTTGTATTATTGAAAGATTAGGATGAACCAAATACTTATATGGGAGGTCCCTCAACTTATGTGTGGATTTTGGTTATATCATCAACTCTAAAGTTATTTTCTAGGTCTACAAACTTTTTAGTTAGTTCAAACACGGGCCTATACGAGTACACGTGTGCACCTAGCAATACAGGCACGCTGATCGGGCAAGTTTAAATCGGGTCATTTCATCCAGCAGGTCATACGCGAGAGGGGAACACCAATCTTGCCAGCAAAACCGTCGTGACGGCAGCACGAGGAAGCCGGAAGCCCCATGGGCCATGGCCGTGTTGGCCACGTTGATCTTGAGCCCACTGCACACGAAGTTGGTGGCGGCCGGGGGCCTCGCCTGCTAATGGGCCAGTGTTAATTTTTTGTGAAGAAAATTGCATTAATGGACTGGGCCGAAAAACGATGCAGATCAAGTCTCTTCAGTTTTCTATCTGCAGAAACGAACCAACTTAGCGCCGCCAAAAGCAGCCCACGATCCAAAAGAAAAAGAAAGCGAATTTCTCTTTCCTAAGAAAAAAAATCTTGTAAACAGAAGAACCCTTCATAACAATCTATCTAATGATCCAAAAACACTGCATTTACAATTACAGTACGGTTGCCTAGGTCCTCAATATGATTGAATTACATAGCTAAGTGCATAGGCATAATATTGACTACAATGTTTAGTTCCCTTCATGTATATTGCTTTCATATATCATATATCGAGAAACTGACAGTACCAAATGGAACACGTACTGTCTACTGAATGATGTATGTGAACCTTGTATGGTGGTCTCAGTCTCGTATTTTAATTCTTTGCCCCAACTAGTAGTGCATTTGAGATATCTTTCTTTAGTTTATATTTCATTATAGTCAACTCGTTGTGTCCACATGAGCAGTTGAAGCAATTTATTGGTCATGTGAACCAAGAGGCTCTTGATACTACTATAGTACTAGCCAGTCGGAGCACCTCCAAACAGCACCTAATCATGGTTGATTGAAAACATTACATTTATGGACAATTAAATTAAATAGGTCGACCATATGTACCAGCTATATGTTAAATTGTCTCTAGCTATTTGGAGTGTATAAAGAATTTAAAGACAACAAATTATAAGTGTTTCCTAGGATCATT
This sequence comes from Themeda triandra, assembly GCA_018135685.1. Lineage (NCBI taxonomy): Eukaryota > Viridiplantae > Streptophyta > Magnoliopsida > Poales > Poaceae > Themeda > Themeda triandra. Next base: position 105,424 of record JAENPR010000192.1, on the reverse strand, counting down.
GAGACAGCCACGATGGAAGTCTTTGTAAGACATAACTGGCGTTTTAGTAATAGAATTGTCCTTTAGTTTGTTTCCTTTGAAGAACGTTTTATTCTTGATGGCTCAGAGTTTTGTTTTTGAAATTCCCTGGAACTGTGTTTGAATGTTTGTAATAATGAACAACCATATGCATGCAGTTGATGTAGAAATTGAGATATTAATATATTCGCTTTTCTAAAAAAAAAATCTAATCTCTCGAGATCTATTCACTCGATTCCAAATTATAAGTCCTTTCAAAAATCTTTTAAAGTCTAAACATGTCATATTTGACCAAAATTATAGAGAACAATACAAAGTCGTAGACATCAAATAGATATATTATGAAAATATAATTAATGAAAAATCTAATGATAATTAGTTGGCATCGTATATCCTATTATCTTGTCATACAAAATTTGGTCAAACTTGAGATGTTGACTCTTTAAAATTCTTGAGAGTTATAATTTAGGATGGAGGGAGTATAATATTAAACGAGTTTAGTAAAATTTTCATGACAAATCTATCTTTGTAGTGTACTTATTTGGTAGTATTGTTTTAGTGGTATATATAGACCAAGAAAATCTCAGCATGTTCATTGTAAAAAAAAAGTTTCAGCATGTGTGATAGACTTGGTTCCCAGATTTGACATCTTGACTAGTTTACTATGAACGTGCAATTACGAGATAGGATAGGACTTTGCATTGTAGGATTGAAACGTAAGCGTACCAGGTGTACTTTTCTTACTTGGATACATATTTTTCTTCTCGAAACAAAATCGATTACTACTAATCATCTTGAAGAGTCCATCCTATACACAATCAACTCAAGAATCAAATAACACAGAGGATTCTTCACCATACAAGAAAATTCCGCAAGTTCGTTGTCAAAAGAAAAAAAAAAAAGATTCAGCAAGTGTGATAGATTCACATTTTGACTACCAGGAACGTGTAATTATCAGGTTAGGACTTTGCATAGTAGTACAACTATAATTCTTTGATTGAAACGTAAGCGCACCAACTACTTTGGACACATAATTTTCTTCTCGAAAGAAATTCGATTCCTACTAATCATCGAATAAACAGAGACTCTTCACTTTAGAGCCTTCATTCAAAACTGTGCACCCAAACAAACAAAGGAGCACACAAACCCATCCTTTGACCTCGCCCAACTGCCCAAGAAACGCCATGGCGGGCGGCGCGTCGGCGAGCATCCCGTGCCTGACCCTCAACACGGGGCACGCGATCCCCGTGCTGGGCTTCGGCACCGGCTCCTCCAGCACGCCGCCGGACCTGGCGGCCACCATCCTCCATGCCGTCCGCCTCGGCTACCGCCACATCGACACGGCGTCCATGTACGGCACGGAGGGCGCCGTCGGCGCGGCCGTCGCCGACGCCGTGGCCACGGGCGCCGTCGCCTCCCGCGCCGACCTCTTCGTCACCTCCAAGCTCGTGATGAAGGACGCCCACCCGGACCGCGTCGTCCCGGCGCTCCGGGAGTCGCTGGCACGCCTCGGGCTCGACTACCTCGACCTCTTCCTCGTCCACTGGCCGCTCGCCGCCGACGAGAGCGGCAAGTTCGTGGCCTTCGACATGGAGGGCGTCTGGCGCGGGATGGAGGAGTGCCACCGGTTGGGCCTCGCGAGGGCCGTCGGCGTCAGCAACTTCTCCGCGGCCAAGGTGGAACGGCTCCTCGCCTTCGCCGCCGTGCCGCCGGCGGTCAACCAGATCGAGCTGAACGTCGGATGGCGGCAGGAGAAGGTCAGGGAGGTCTGCGCCAAGAAAGGCGTCGTCGTCACCGCCTTCTCGCCGCTCGGCGCGTTCGGCTCCATGTGGGGATCCAACGCCGTCATGGAGAGCGGCGTGCTGCAGGACGTCGCCGCCGCCAGAGGCAAGACCATTGCTCAGGTAAATTTATTAAAAACAAAATTGGGGAAGATTAGATTGGTTCGTTTTCATTGTTTTTATTCCAATAACCAGAAGTATTTCCTCAGTTTGCTCTGTGAATGATCAAGATAAATTCTCTTTTGAATTCATTCAAGAAAAGCTGTTTAATTTGGGTAAACTGTTTAGGACTTGGCCTGGTACTCTGTTCTCCTCCCTCCTAGTTTATAATTACTTATTTATTTAGGACAAAAAAAAGGAACACAAAATTGAGTCTGCTAATTGGGCTAGGAAGAGGATGGCCACATGCTCTCTGCCCATCACACCTGCTTGACCATTTTAAGGTTTACCTTTCAGCTATTCGTTGATAGCGATGATTGGTTTACTTAACCTATTGGACATATGACAAGGAGGAAACATCATGTATGTAGCGGGTGTGCTTGCGCCACGAGTTCGCCTCCGATTCATCGATTGTGGTAGTGCCATTTGGCTAAGATTACTTCCTCTGATGCTAACCCAACCTGGATAAAAAAGTGGCCCTTTATAAACTAGTGGGGATAGATAGGTTTGATTACCCTATTGGCCTATACTAGTGAGGGATTTGTTGTCTTGTGTTTGTGCCCTGAGTGAGATCATCATGATAGTGATGTTATAGTACATACCTTTAGCTTAATCAAGCAATCTTGATCAGTAAGTAAATGATTAGTTAATGATCTGACAGGTATATTACCATCTTTGCAATTGCATTAAGAATTGACCTGTGTAGACTACGTAGATGGTTTCCATTAGATTTGATCATCAAGCAATGTATGTATCTTTTTTTTTTGGTATAAGAGTATCACAGTAATATAATGATGGATGTGCAGGTGACAGGTTGCTGAGGCCTGAAGTGATTGCGGTGCCGGAGATCACCTTCACTGATCGGACGGAGGAGGACGAGTGCCTGATCCTGGCGAGCGACGGGATGTGGGACGTGATCGAGAACGAAACCGCCTGCAGCGTCGCCCGGCAGTGCCTGGAGGACTGGAACCCGGCTCCCGGCGACCTCCCGGCCGCCGCTGCCGCTGTAGGAGGAGTGGCTCCTCCTGCCGCCGCCGGCGCAGTCGTCAGCCACCAGGAGGAGCCCCGGTGCGTCCGCGCCGCCTCGCTCCTGGCCAGGCTCGCCATGGGCAGGGACACCCAGGATAACATCAGCATCATCGTCGTCGACCTGAAGCACAGGGAGTGATGAGTGGTGCTCTGTTGCCGTTGCTGATCCTGCAGGCAGCTGTGTCCGAGTCTGTCTCGGATCCTGCAGTGCATCAGCTTAATCGTCGATCTATTAGGAGTGAACTGAGACTGAGAGGAGGTGATGATCGTCTAGACCTGACATTTCCTTCGTTCTTTCGATTCTAAGACAAGAGGATTCTAGTTTTTTTCTTTTCTTTTTCGGTTAAAGTGGATGGAAGATTGCCGTCCCTTAAGTTAAATTAAAAGGGGAGGGGAAAAAAGAGGAAAAAGAAGCAAGGAAAAGAGAGCAATTGTACAGCATTATTAATAGTAACTTGTTTCCATTTTCTCAAGGACAAGGAGTCTGGCTAAGCTAGCTGCAGTCTCTAAGGGCTCTCGTTCGGTTCTTGGGGACTGAGGACTTAGGACCATTCCAACTTGGAATGTTTCACAAATTTCTGAACATTTCAAGTTGGAAATTTGTCAACCATGTTGCAAGTTGGAATGGTTCCAGGCCTTCAATTCCCAGGAACCGAACAAGGCCTGATCGGAATCGAATGCTGTAGTTCGATCTTGTGGCTTCATTGGTTTGGCTGATGTCTCTGCTTGGCTACGTTCTCTGTTCTCTATTGTCTGCTGCGTGCCTGCGTGTATGGGATGCATTTTTTTTCCCCTTTTTTGCAGGAACTTCGAGAGAGCACTGCCCTGCAGGGTGCTCACTCGATCTTCAGCTCTCAATGCAGCAGAAGGTAAAGCTGCCATGTGCCATAGTGATATTCTTGTAGTTTCCTTTTTAATTTTCAAGCACACTGCAATCATTCAGCGGAGGAACGAACCATCTTCAGGTCTCAATGCAGAGGAAGGAATTGCATTGCAATAGTTCAGAAGTCTCTTCTCTTTACCTATGCCATCTAAAGGTTCTGTGTTGTGCTGATTTTACGTGGTCATTACCTTTGCTAGATTAACATATAATTGACTCCAGATTGTAAAACTCTCTTTGATGGTAGAGAACACTAACTAGCTCTTCTTGCTCATCAGCTCCAGGGCCGGTTCCATATTTGTAATCCTCGCTACCTCCCCTATAGTTGTGTTATAATAACCCTGTCTTGTAGCTGCCACTCAGTTGACCTATAGGCACGTCAACCTCAAATCACTTTGAATCATTTATAATATTTTTTGTTAATTTCGTTAGATTTTCAAGGTGTGAGCATGAGCTTTTAATTACAGAGTTTGGTCTTTAACGTGAGCTCATATGCAAATCTTGTCACGCTAATTGGTAAAATAGACGTGAGCATTTCTTCAACTAGACCAAAAAAAAGAATTTTAAAGGTTAGAAAATCGTGCCCACAATATCACATGAGCCGCATCGGACCAGCTTTTTCGCCAGGGGCTTGGACCGGGCCTAAGACTGTCCGCACTGGGGCCTCAAAACGAAACGCCACGGAGCCAGCTCGGATATGGCGGAGAAAATGGCGCTTCGAGGAGCTGCAGCGGCATAGGCCACATGCTCCGGAACAAGCGGTCGAACGCCATTCCTGGCGTCTTCCAGGACGGGAGAAAGCTGCATGCGCGGGCCCGCCACCGCTGCTGTGAGGCGTGGGATAGGAGGGAGAAAGCTGCATGCGCGGGACCCACTGCTGCCACTAGTTCAACTAAGTTAAAAAAAATGTTATATCTTACAAACTAAAGCTCTAAAATAAATTACGATTACACCATTAAATTCGTCTCAATAAATCCTTCAAAACTAGATCTCACATTAATATATTTAGATAAAGTGGAGTGAATGATAAGTGAGCCTGATTTTAGTAGTTGAAATGGAGTATGAGATATGGAGTTTACGAAAGTGCGAGAAGAAACCTATGAAGGAGAGAATGTCTTGATGGCCAGGGACGTATGGAGTAAGAAAATGAAGGTTGATGAGTGCGGATAGTCTAAGGACACACCCACTGTCTCGCGTGAAAATAATTCAAGGTTTGGAACTGAATTCAATTCTAATGATCATGATCATAATTTAGAAGATCCAAATCAATTAAACTAATATAGTTGTATGTGAAATATATTTGATGATCCGAACGGTCCCTTAGATAAATTGGGTTAAGCTACGACTGATAATCCTTTTTGAATTTGCATTTCACTATCCAGTCCCTGCCCACTAACAGTGTCGAGGCAAGACTAGAGGGCTTGCATTGGGCCAAAAAACATGCTTGTGTTTCAAACAAATTAGCTTCATGTCACATTGAGTCATACAATAAATTTAAGTTGATTTCACTAAAATTTTAATTTGTGAATGCGAGATTTTTTTGTTCTAGGCCCGGCTTTAATGTGGAGACCACATGTTGATCATGCAGTGCTACAAATTGGCACAAAGTAATTCCATGCTCCTTTATAGATACAAGTACTCCACATTTGGTTGCTTGGTTGACAGCTCTAGCCTAACCCTATAGTTGTAGAACTGTCCAAGTCTGTCTCTCCATGTCTCGATCAAGAGCCAAGTTTACAATGTCTTAATAACGGATAAATAATTGTATTAGTAGATGATTAGCATAATTTAAGGAATATTATCACATTCAATTGTTTAACAAAAAATATTGTCTTAGTACCTACTTTTCTATTTCAATTTACCAGAACATAGGCAATCAAACAAGCACTCTACTTAGCCTGGACATCTGGACTCGGTCAACCAAACATGGACATTGTATCTCCATGGCTTGTCCAGCTAGGGGTTTGATTCTTAGATACGAGCTAGACTTCCTTCACCATGCAACCATACAATGCATAAGTTTTATTAGTCGGTGGGGAACGGTTGGGTTGAAAGAATAAAAATTTGATGAAAGATTGGGGATCATAACAGCAGTACACCCTGTGCTGATGATCACTATAGCCAACGAAAATAAATGATCTTTTTTTTCTCAAAGGATTGACTTTGAGTCTTGATCAAAGAGCTTGAAAATCTCCTTCTTATGGGAGGTCCATTAACTTGTGTGTGGATTTTGGTTATATCCATCAACTCTAAAAGTTGATTTCTAGGTCTACAAACTTTTTAGTAAGTTCACCGCGGGCCTATACCAGTACACGTGTGCACTTAGAATGACAGGCACGCAAGGCATGGTCGCGAGTCTGGGTCTGTGCTCACCACTCACCATCACCAGCGCTGCTGCACACGGACTGCGAGTCTACGCGCACCCGTGACCCTCCTGCCCTATGCTCCTATGCCTCCAAATGCACGCGCACGTGCTGCACGAGCACGACGCCATATATGTCCCGTGCCGCCGCGAACGGCTACACCAATCTTGCCAGCAAGCAAAGCCGTCGTGACGGCAGCACGAGGAATCCGGAAGGCCCATGGGCCATGGCCGTGGTTTTTGTTTTTTGGAGACGAATGGGCCATGGCCCACGTTGGTCTTGAGCCCGCTGGATACGGTGCCGCGGCCGGGGCCTGGCCGGCTAATAGGCCAGTATTAATCTTTTCTGAAAAAAATATGCGTTAATGGACTGGGCCGAAAACCGATGTAAATCATGTCTCAGTTTTCTATCTCCGGAAACGAACCCAGCTGAGCGCGTTGTCAAAAAAGAAAAAAATCCCAGCTTAGCGCCGCCAAAAGCAGCCCACGATCCAAAAGAAAAGAAACGGTCCTTTTTTTTCTCAAAAAAGAGAAAAGAAAGGACGAGGAGGGCACGATCCTATCAATCATTCATAACGAATTTCTTGTTCTTAAAAAAATCTTCGAAAAAGACGAACCCTTCATAACGATCCATCTAATGATCCTCAATCTGAATGAATTATATAGCTAAGTGGATAGGCATAATATTGACTATAATGTTTAGTTCGTGCATGTATATTGTTTTCATATCGAAACTGACAATACTAAATGCGCTCACAAAAAATAAAAAAAAGACAGTACCAAATGGAACACTGTCTACTGAATGATGTATGTGAACCTTGTATGGTGGAGTCTCGTAATTTAATTCCTTGCTCCATGTTAGCAGTGCATTCGAGATATCTTTCGTTGGTTTATTTAATTATAGTCTACTATGTGTCCAAATGAGCAGTTGAAGCAATTTATTAGTCATGTGAACCAAGAGGCTCAGTCGGAGCACCTCCAAACAGCACTTAATCATGGTTGATTGAAAACATTACATTTATGGACAATTAAATAGGTGGACCAAATGTACCAGCTATATGTTCAATTTTCTCTAGTTATTTAGATTGTATACAGAATTTAAAGGCAACAAACTATAAGTGTTTCCCTAATCTAATCTCTGACATTGAGATCTATTCACTCGATTCCAAATTAGAAGTCATTCCAAGAATCTTTTAGAGTCAAAGCATCTCAAATTTAACCAAAATAATAGAGAAAATCACAAAGTTAGAGACATCAAATAGGTATATTATGAAAATATAATTAATAAAAAATCTAATGATAATTATTAGGCATCGCATATGTTATTATCTTATCATACAAAATTTGGTTAAACTTGAGATGTTGAGTCTTTAAGATTCTAGTGACTTATAATGTAGGATGGAGGGAGTGTAATATTAAACGAGTTTAGTAAAATTTACATGAGAAATCTATCTTTCTAGTGTATTTATTTGGTACTAGTATTGTTTTAGTCGTATATATAGACAAAAAAAATTTCAGCATGTTTGTCGTAAAAAAAGTTTCAACAAGTGTGATAGATTTGGTTCCCACATTTGACATCTTGACTAGTTTATTACTATGAACGTCCAATTACGAGATAGGATAGGACTTTGCATTGTAAGATTGAAATAGGATAGGACTTTGCATTGTAGGATTGAAACGTAAGCGTACCAGGTGTACTTTTCTTACTTGGATACATATTTTTCTTCTCGAAACAAAATCGATTACTACTAATCATCTTGAAGAGTCCATCCTATACACAATCAACTCAAGAATCAAATAACACAGAGGATTCTTCACCATACAAGAAAATTCCGCAAGTTCCTTGTCAAAAGAAAAAAAAAGATTCAGCAAGTGTGATAGATTCACATTTTGACTACCAGGAACGTGTAATTATCAGGTTAGGACTTTGCATAGTAGTACAACTATAATTCTTTGATTGAAACGTAAGCGCACCAACTACTTTGGACACATAATTTTCTTCTCAAAATTCGATTCCTACTAATCATCGAATAAACAGAGGAATCTTCACTTTAGAGCCTTCATAAGTGTGCACCCAAACAAATAAGGTAATGACTATTTATCGTGCGTGCGTGCGTTTGGCATTTGGAGCGCACGCTTCTCGGCTGTTCATCACGGATCGACGGCCTGGTTGCTTCTGGCGTGCCCCACCCAAACTACCGCGCCTGGCCCACTGGTCATAGAGAGAAGGGTCATAGAGAGAAGGGAGGTGTAATTGTTCAAAATTTGGGGAATCGCGCTTTTCTCTCTCCTGCCGACAGCCATTTCCCCATTTCGCGTTCGCTTCCTCTTCTGCTCTGTCCGCGACGAGGAGGCGAGTTCGCCGGCGATTTCGAAGCTGCGGAGCAGGGCGGACCGGATCTAGGTGGAGCACGGCGCTCACTAGTGCGGGTAAGTTGGATCATCCACTCTCCTTCGCAGATGTGCATCTCTTCCTTGATTTTTTGACATCTCCACACACGATGGCCATTGTGAACATGTTAGACAACTGGAATTATTGTACTGCTTTTCCGAATTCATTGAATTGGCTTTCTAAAAGTATTGATTTTCTTTTCCTGAAACTATTGAGTTACCTATGTCTATGTTCAATGGAGTTCTAAACAGTCCATCCAATTTTTTTGTTTTTTAGGTAATTATTTTTGTGGAAGGCAATGGATAGAGGACAGCAATCCGCCGATCCAGCAGTCCCAAAGGTATGTCCACATGACAAATGGTCATCTATGCATTTTTGTTCTGTATATGCATTTTTTGTTTGTTTTCTGAATATCTGTCATAACAGTTGAATCAACATGTGTAAATAATGGCGATTTTTCTTTTTGGCTGAGTTTATGTTTGGTCTACACTCTACAGTAAACCTTGAGTTTTACATGTTGAGAAAGTTTCTAGGATTCGTTTTTATGTGCCCCATCATTGTGTTCAAAGCCACTAGTCATGTGGCCCTGGTCTTGGGTTCAGTCATAGCAGGTACCTCTGTCTAGTGCTCCCAGTCTGAAAGGCCACTGAACCATAGGATTCTCACCATGATAGGATTCTCACCACTGAAATATTCAGCATATGTAAAACTGAATATTTTTTAAAGTAGCTGTCTAGTGCTCCCAGTCTGAAAGGCCACTGAACCATAGGATTCTCACCATGATAGGATTCTCACCACTGAAATATTCAGCATATGTAAAACTGAATATTTTTTAAAGTAGAGCATATATGTAAAACTCATTCTGTTTACTCAGTCTATTAACTGAATATTCAGCATATGACTTTTAGTTTACTCATTCAGCAAACTGAATATTCAACATATGTGAAACTCATTCTGTTCAGTGAATATTCAGCATATGACATTCAGTTAACTCATTCAGTTTACTGAATATAGACTATTTATAGTTTTCATTTCATGTTGGGGTTATTTTGTGTTGAACTGAACTGCCTATTCTGTTATACTGAACTACCTATTGGTGTTTATTGAACTACCTATTCTGTTATATTGAACTGCTTTTTTCATTCTCATGATTTTGTTTCCCTAAGATCTGTTCTTTTTTTAGTCTAAACACCTCCCACAAGATGCTGTGGTAAGTCTTTCAAGGGCTGCCTGTTTGTTCATGTGGTAAGTCTGCAGTTATTCTCTCTCTTTTTTTTCTTGCCCCCCTGTTTTCAATGTCTATAATCTGGGGTTGCAGCTGCAGTACTTGTGCATTTTTTTACTGCTGCATCAATTGCTTATCATTTTCCCCTTTTCATCTTTTTTTTTCAGATTCTATATGCTGATTCTCTCATGGCCAGAAATGTTGCAATCTCTTCAACCATTCCTAGGGTTGCAGCATGGTCTTACAAGTTGCTAGAACAGGTTATCAAGCAAGACACAAGATGATGGCACTTTTGGTAAACTCAAGGTATGTATGAAGTAGCTCATTGTGTCTTCCTCTCTTTTTCTTTTTTTTCTTTTTTTTTTTTTTTTTTTTTTTTTTTTGGGTAAAACATGCCCTTGTATATATATTTTATAACTTTTCCTCCCTCTCTTTTTTTATGTGTTCAGCTCAAAGCATCGAGTTATTGTATTCCAGAGCTTTCCATGTTTCAGCTTGATGATATTACAAGATTTGTCTCCTCCAAAGTCCACAATGGCTGTCCAGATCAGGTTCGTTCATTGGGAATGAGAAAGAAGATGTTTCATGCTAGAAAATAGCTGGAAGGGAAAATCCTCGTGCTTCTATATTGTCGCTCTAGGTTCATGAGTGAACGTATTTAGAAATTGTTTGGAACCATCAATGCACTAGCATAAGTTGATGTTGCACTAGCTAGCTGCAGATGCCTCAACTTTTGCCAGGTTACCTAGCTTTTTTTTTCCAATTGTGATTTGCCTGATTCTACATCCAGCGTGCGAGCGAACCTAAATTAGGGGTTATACACTGACTACTTGATTTTCATAGCTTATATATATGATTCAGTGCTTGTGTTAGGCAATGGGTACAATAGGCCAATCATGGGTTTTCTAAAATGTGTACTCTGAATGGTAGTCTACAATGAACTTTGTATTGAACTGCTTTTCTAAAATTATTGAACTGCTTTCCTTAAGTTATTAAACTACTTTTCTGAAATTACTGAATAGTCTATCCTATATTTATGCCAAATGAGGTGAACCTTTTATCCAACGTGTTTTTTAGGTGTTGCTTTGTGTTAGGCAATGGGTAAAGGACAACACGCTGCTTCATCGTCTTGAGCAGCTCCTAAGGTATGTCTACCTAATCTGCTAGAGCTTTTTGTTTTTTTGTATGCACTGGTTCTTGTGTACTCAAGTTTTAGTTACAGCTATATTTTCTAACTTTCTACAACCCACCCCCTATATTCTCAACCTTAAAGACATTGGGCATCGAGGCATATGAATCCTTCCATAGCACTCTCAGTTGCTCTGCTTCTTTCTTTCATGGGCTCAGTGAGATAGTAAGGTTCGCTCTGAGTAGTGAATCAGTTAGATCCTCCCGATGGTTATTTGTAATGTTTGTTCATTGATTTCGACTTTGGATGAACTGTGATAGAAAATTTTTTGCACAAGGTAGACACTAATTTTTTTACTGTCCTAAACCTACGAAGCAATTGAGCTATTACTCAGGCAAATTATTAGTAGTCTGATAAGCAATCTAATATTATTATCCAGTTAAGTTATTAGTAATCTAGTGGCAATAATGTGATCCTAAATTGGCAATTTTATTTATTCTCAAGCCTGATCTAATTGTATGCATGCTATCATTTGGTAATATTGCATTTGAAGCAGCAAAATGACGTGTGATGTATTGCCACTAGATTTAAGCACAGTGGACTGTCTTCCAATTAGAGATGCAACTAGGTTTGGTTCTAACTCTCGCGAGATTGGGTTTGTTATTGTTCGGGGTCGATCATTGCGGGAATGGTGTTGTGTTAGGATGCAGCAGCAGCTTGCGGGATGGAATCTAGTAGTTATGGTTGCATGTAGTGATATTAAATTGCTTGACTATTATGTAGAATTTAGCATACACTAAATTCTAGGTGTAGTGTCCATGTCTCAACGAGCTTGCTGTGGACATGCAGATGCAACGTACATCCTTTGTCTTTGGCATAGACTAAGCTTTTGAATACGTACTATGCATAATATGGAACTTTATTTTTTTATTTTAGTGGTCGTAGTGCTAGCACATACAGCTTTTTGCAATTGTCCTTCCCATGTCTTTGATGATTTCACATAATTAAGTTGTTTCTCTTTTGACTCTTTTAGGTTGCATTATATGATAAATCTAGCCCATGTAATTATTGATAAACCTAAAATGTTGCATGTACATAATACTAGAGGTTCATCTCTCTTTTTTTTTTTGCTCTGACCGAAAGTGGCCTGAGGCACAGCTCTCAGCATTCAGCCTGAGGCGCATTTTCTTATCCACGCACACACCATAAGGCTGAGAATTCATATATGTTCTGAACTATTACTCTGAATGGCACCTAACAGTGTACTTTGTACTGAACTACTTCTCTGAAATCATTGAACCGCTTTTCTAAATTTGTTGAATTGCCTTTTGAAATTATTGAATTGCTTTTCTGAATTTTATTTGAACTTTCTTTGTCTATCCTACTGAATTTATTTGAATTTATGTTCTTATCTTGGCAACTTCTATCTAATTGCAGATGTGAGGCCATCAAGCATAAATATCAAATTAGGAGTGTCCATGTGCAGCAGCTAATTCAAGGGCAACTTATCTATACAATAGGCAGTAGAAACATGTAGGAATGAGGTCCGCGTATGCATTAAGCTTAGGAATTGCATTGCTATTTTCTTTGAATTGATTTGTTTAAGCATAACAAATTGCTTATGCAAAAGAACTTGATTTTACTTTTTATCTATCTTATTAGATCTGATTCTAGATATTAGGTGATTCAAAAATAAGTGAACTGTTTTACGCAGTGGAAAGGGAAAAGCAGGGGAGATTTTTGTGTAATTATGTTGTTTTCTGTATTATTTGCTGCAAAGGGAATGCAAATAGAGAGGGAAATGCAAAAAGATGAGAAACAGCGAAAGGGGAAGGTTCTAGGACGTTGGAGCACTTGCGAACCGCTACTTTCCTAGAAGGGAAATTTACTGTTTATCGTACTTTTCTATTTGTGGTCGTGCGTGCTATAAGACTAATGCACCCTGTGCGTTCGTTAGCCGCATCCAACAAATAAACAAGCACACAAACCCATCCTTTGACCGCCCACCCAACTGCCATGGCCGTGGTTTTTGTCTTTTGTTTTTTGGAGACGAATGGGCCATGGCCCACGTTGGTCTTGAGCCCGCTGGATACGAAGTTGGTGGGGGCGGTGCTGCGGCCGGGGCCTGGCCGACTAATGGGCCAGTATTAATCTTTTCTGAAAAAAATATGCGTTAATGAACTGGGCCGAAAACCGATGTAAATCATGTCTCAGTTTTTTATCTGCGGAAACGAACCCAGCTTAGCGCTTTGTCAAGAAAAAAAAAACCAGCTTAGCGCCGCCAAAAGCAGCCCACGATCCAAAAGAAAAGAAAGGATCCGTTTTTTTTTTTCTCAAAAAAAAAAAAGAAAAGAAAGGATGAGGAGGGCACGATCCTATCAATCATTCATAACGAATTTCTTTTTCTTAAAAAAATATTCAATCTGAATGAATTATATAGCTAAGTGGATAGTCATAATATTGACTATAATGTTTAGTTCGGTGCATGTATAGCTTTCATATCGAAACTGACAGTACCAAATGGAACACTGTCTACTGAATGATGTATGCGAACCTTGTATGGTGGTCTCAGTCTCGTATTTTAATTCCCGAGTTGCTTCCGTTCAAGAAGTAATAAAATAGCGAGAGAAGTAATATTATATTTTTTGAATTATAAAAAAAATTATACTGTATTATTTATGGTTTGAAAATATTGTGATTATGTTTTATCTTATATTGGTTGAGCCATTTGCAACAGAATGGTATATATAAAAAATAATATTCAGGTTTAGGCTTCATTTGGTGTGGCCCCTGGTGCTCCAGCTCAGCGTTACATCTATGTACTCCCTCTGTTCTTAAAACTAAAAGATTGTCGCTTAAACGCTTCTTGAAAAACAACTCTAACTTATTATATATTAAAAAATATAGGTACTTATGATACATAGCTACTATCATTAGAAAGATCTTTAAATCTAATTTTTTAACAAATTTACTTAAAGATTTAAATGTTGTACGCATTTTCTACAAATCAAGTTAAACTTATGGCATGTATCCTACGACGACAGTCTTTTAAGGACGAAGGGAGTATCACATTAAAAAAACGGCTCTTCTTCCTTCAATAAGAAATTGGGAAGTGGAGGGATCCATGAAAGCTAGAGTTTTGGGACTTCGGTCGGTACTACCATAGTACTAGCACCTCTAAACAACACTTAATCATAGTTGATTGAAAACATTACATTTATGGATAATTAAATAGGTCGACCAAATGTACCAGCTCAATTGTCTCTAGCTTTTTGGAGTGTATAAAGAATTTAAAACAACAAAAATTATAAGTGTTTCCCTAATCTAATCTCTGACCTTGAGATCTATTTACTCGATTCCAAACTATGACTCATTCTAAGATCTTTTAGAGTCAAAACATCTTAAATTTGACCAAAATTATAGAGAAAACTACAAAGTTAGAGACATCAAATAAATATATTATAAAAATATAATTAATCAAAAATATAATGATAATTAGTTGGTATCGCATATCCTATTATCTTGTCATACAAAATTTGGTTAAACTTGAGATGTTGACTCTTTAAGATTCTTGAGAGTTATAATTTAGGATGGAGGGAGTATAATATTAAACAAGTTTAGTAAAATTTTCATGACAAATCTATCTTTGTAGTGTACTTATTTGGTAGTATTGTTTTAGTGGTATATAATAGACCAAGAAAATCTCAGCATGTTTGTCGTAAAAAAAAGTTTCAGCAAGTGTGATAGGTTTGGTTCTCACATGACATCTTGACTAGTTTACTATGAACGTGCAATTACGAGATAGGATAGGCCTTTGCATTGTAGGATTGAAACGTAAGCGTACCAGCTGTACTTTTCCTACTTGGATACATAATTTTCTTCTCGAAAGAAAATCGATTACTACTAATCATCTTGAAGAGTCCATCCTATATACAATCAACTCATGAATCAAATAAACAGAAGATTCTTCACCAAACAGCCCATAGCGATCCATCCAATCAGATAAACAGAGGATTCTTCACCATACAGGAAAATTCAGCAAAAGTTTGTTGCCAAAAGAAAAAAAAAGATTCAGCAAGTGTGATAGATTCGGTCGGTTCCCACATTTCATATTTTAACTAGTCTACCATGAACTTGTAATTACGAGGTAGGTTAGGACTTTGCATAGTAGTACAGTACAACTATAATTCTTTGATTGAAACGTAATAGCGCACCAACTACTTTGTTGGATACATAATTTTCTTCTACAAAGAAAATCGATTCCTACTAGTCATCTTGAAGAGTCTCTTCTCTTAAATAAATATAAACTCATGATTGATGAATCGAATAAACATTCATCTTCACTTTAGAGCCTTCATAAGTGGGCACCCAAACAAACAAACAAGCACACACAAACCCATCCTTTGACCGCCCGCCCAACTGCCCAAGAAACGCCATGGCGGGCGGCGCGTCGGCGAGCATCCCGTGCCTGACCCTCAACACGGGGCACGCGATCCCCGTGCTGGGCTTCGGCACCGGCTCCTCCAGCACGCCGCCGGACCTGGCGGCCACCATCCTCCACGCCGTCCGCCTCGGCTACCGCCACATCGACACGGCGTCCATGTACGGCACGGAGGGCGCCGTCGGCGCGGCCGTCGCCGACGCCGTGGCCACGGGCGCCGTCGCCTCCCGCGCCGACCTCTTCGTCACCTCCAAGCTCGTGATGAAGGACGCGCACCCGGGCCGCGTCGTCCCGGCCCTCCGGGAGTCGCTGGCCCGCCTCGGCCTCGACTACCTCGACCTCTTCCTCGTCCACTGGCCGCTCGCCGCCGACGAGAGCGGCAAGTTCGTGCCCTTCGACATGGAGGGCGTCTGGCGCGGGATGGAGGAGTGCCACCGGTTGGGCCTCGCGCGGGCCGTCGGCGTCAGCAACTTCTCCGCGGCCAAGATGGAGCGGCTCCTCGCCTTCGCCGCCGTGCCGCCCGCGGTCAACCAGATCGAGCTGAACGTCGGATGGCGGCAGGAGAAGGTCAGGGAGGTCTGCGCCAAGAAAGGCGTCGTCGTCACCGCCTTCTCGCCGCTCGGCGCGTTCGGCTCCATGTGGGGATCCAACGCCGTCATGGAGAGCGGCGTGCTGCAGGACGTCGCCGCCGCCAGAGGCAAGACCATTGCTCAGGTAAATTAAATGAAAATTGGGGAAGATTAGATTGGTTCGTTTTCATTACTCTGATAACAGAACAGAAGTATTTCTTCTTAGTTTGCACTGTGAACAATCAAGATAAATTCTTTTCTGGATTCATTCAAGATAAGCTGTTTGATTTGGGTAAACTGTTTAGGACTTTACTCTGTTCTCCTTCTTCCTAGTTTATAACTTCTTCTTTATTTAGACAAAAAAATTGCGTCTCTTGGAATAGCTAAGAGTTCATCCATTAAAACCACCTTGTCGTGGCAATAAAACCACCTTGTCGTAGCAATTAGCAATACGTCTGTCAAGTGAACTGATCATCATCCAGTTTTACAAGATAAGCTATGAATTCTTCTTTGCTCTGTGAATAATCAGGATGAATTCTATTTTGAATTCATTTAAGATAAGCTGTTTAATTTGGGTAAAGTGATTAGGACTTGGTACTGTGTTCTCCTTCCTCCTAGTTTATAGCTACTTTATTTTCGACTCCCAAAAAGAAAAGAAAAACTAAGAGTTCATCAATTCAAAACCACCTTGTAGTTGTAGCATTACGTTTGTGAAGTGAACTGATCATCGCGCATTTACATTTCTATCTAGGTGGCGTTGAGGTGGCTGCACGAGCAAGGGGTGAGCTTTGTGGCTAGGAGCTTTAACAAGGAGAGGTTGAAGCAAAACATGGAGCTTTTCGATTGGGAGTTGAGTGAGGACGACAAGGAGAAGATCATGGGGATTCCGCAGAGGAGAGCATGCCGTGGGGATTTCTGTTTGTCACCAGATGGACCAAACAAGACCTTGGAGGAGCTATGGGACGGAGAGATATGATAAATTCTAACCAGTATCTGTATCTCCAAGTATCAAATTCTATAGGTGCCAAAAATATATACCATGTAGCTATTGTATCTCTTGTTTGTCCAGCATCGTTGTTAATTGCTTGTTGTGTGGCCAAATGTCTTCCGATTTGTTAGTTTCATTTCACATACTCTGTCACTGTCATATATAAGTTTCTAGCAATGTGTTTACAGTCTGAATAAGTGTGGACTACAGTTGGTGCTGCACAATTGTCTTGCATGTCACTATAGGTACATTATGTTACTCTTTTAGGTTGTGTGTAATGGTGCTGCTAGTGGTTCAGATTATTAAGGTTTTCAGACCATGTACAACACGGGGCTGGCCTTAATTAGATGGTGATAGCTGGCCAAATAACTTTGGTTTTGTGTGGTTAAGCCAAATATCCGGTTAGGGCTTGGCCTATGATGAGTACATCCCAGCTCATCATATTCCATCATCCCATGATCCATGAAGAGCATTCACCATCTAAGTGGTCATAATGATGAGCCATATAATATTAAGTCTTGCTGAATAACTAAGAAGATACAAAGTGCTGATGTAGTGGGGGTTATTGAAACTAAGAAGATGTCTTTTACACCTGGGTACCTTAAGGCTTTAGCTTTTAATACTCCTTTTAGTTAGTTTAGTCTACCTGCTAAAGGTACTGCTGGTGGTATCCTTGTACGGTGTAATAAGGATAAGTTCTCTGCTGCTCTTTGTGATAGCCTAGATTTTTCAATTAGTATTATGCTTAGTGATACAAAAAGACTGGCTTCTGTTGGAAGCTGATTGTTGTGTATGGCTCTCCTTATGAGGAGGGCAAAGAGGATTTTATTAAAGAACTCCATAGTGTAATGCATAAATGGCAGGGTCCTATTATGATTGCTGGAGATTTCAACTTAGTTAGAGTGGCAAATGATAAGAATAACTTCGATGTTAATTATAGATGGGCAGATTCCTTTAATGAGTGGATTAGTACCTCGGCTCTGATGGAGCTAAATCCTAGCAATATTAAATTTACTTGGACAAATAATCAGGATAACCCTATTATGTCCAAGATTGATAGAATTTTTGTAACTACTGAGTGGGACAGGCTTTCCCTTTGACTAGAGTAAAAGGCCTAGAGAGGCTACCTAGTGACCACAACCCTTTAGTTTTTGACTTTGGGGATAATGTTGTGTTTGGTAAGAAACGTTTTAGATTTGAAAAATGGTGGATGCAAAAGGTTGGTTTTAATGACATGATCAAAAAAGTTTGGTCTCAGCCTTGTACAGCCTCTAGTAGTATAGATATATGGCAGTTTAGAGTTAGATCACTAAGAAGGTTTGCTAGAGGGTGGGCAGCCAATGAGGTTGCTAGTATGACTAAGGAAAAAACTGATTTGGCCTTGGAATATAATGGCTTAGAAAGGGAGCTAGAAGATAGACCTCTTACTGACCCTGAGTTCAGTAGACTTAAAGAAGTAGCTAAACAGTTGGAAAACATCTGGGCTTTAGAAAAGATAAAAGCCAAGCAAAGGTCTAGAAATAGGTCTATTTTAGAGGGAGATAGAAATACTACCTATTTTCAGGCAATAGCCAACCAGAGAAGTAGAAAAAAAAGGATTGAGGCCTTGGAGGGGCCTAATGGTCTAGTTGAGGACCAAAAAGCAATGTTACATATAGCTGTTAATTTTTATAAGAGTTTGTTTGCCAGAGAGGATAGAGGTGATGTTAGTTTGTCTGAGAACTTTTGGGATCCTATAGATTTAGTAACCAGGGAAGAAAATGATTGGTTGACTAGGCCTTTTCTGAGGAAGAGGTTAAAGAGGTAGTGTTTAGCTGTTATGCTGATCGGGCTCCACGCCCTGTTCTATCAAAAATATTAGGAAGTCATTAAGTTGGATTTACTAAACATGTTTAATGACTTCCATCAAGGAAAACTAGATTTGTATAGGCTCAATTTTGCTATTCTTACTCTTATTCCTAATGAGGAGGGGCTACCTCAATGAAAAAGTTTAGACCTATTAGTCTAATTAACTGTAGCTTTAAGATTTTCTCAAAGGCCTTAACTCTAAGATTAGGAAAAGTCATAGATAGACTAGTGTCACCTCAGCAAAGTGCTTTCATCCAAGGTAGATATATCCTTGAAAGTGTTGTCATTGCTCATGAGTTAGTACATAGTGTTCATAACGAGGGGAAACTTGGTTGTGTCATTAAGTTAGACTATGAAAAAACCTACGATAGAGTTAGCTAGGATTTTCTCTTTGAAATTCTGAAAACAAGAGGTTTTAGCCCCTGTTGGATTAGTTGGATAGAAGATATCATTAAGAATGGGTCTGTGGGGGTCATTGTGAATGGAGAGGATAGTAGCTTTTTTAAGACTGGCAAAGGTTTGAGGCAAGGAGACCTATTATCTGGTAGGTGATGTTTTAACTAGGATGCTTGTTAAGGGAGCTAAAAGTGGTCTTATTAGAGGTCTAGGATCTGAGTTTAGAGATGGAGGGATTATGTTCCTCCAATATGCTGATGACACAATACTGTTCTCTGATACAGAGTGTGGTAATTTAGATAACCTCAAAGGGATTTTGATGTGGTTTGAATAGATATTAGGTATGAGAATAAACTTTCATAAGAGTGAGGTCATAGTTATGAATCTTCCTGAGGAGTGTGCTCATGATATAGCACATAAATTTGCTTGCCCCTTAGGAAAATTCCCAATCAAATATCTGGGTGTACCTCTTCATTATGAGAATTTAGAGAGAGAGGACATTCAACCTTTAGTAGATAAGATGCTAAAAAGAATTGTTAATTGGAGAGGTAATCTTTTGTCTTATGTAGGTAAGCTGGTCTTGGTTAAATCTTGCCTAGCTAGTATCCCAGTGTATTTACTATCTTTTATCAAATTTCCTAAATGGGCAATTAGAATTCTTAATACACATCTTACCAATTGTCTTTGGAGTGATAATGAGGGTAGAAATATGTAACATCTCTGATGTTGTGGTAACTAAAACCTGACATGTCATCATTATTAGCATTGCAAAGCATCCATGTTTAGGTTAACCCTGATCTGCATCAACTAAAACAAATTTACTTTATAGGTTGATTGTGTTCCTGAGATGAGGTTTGACTTCACCAAAAATCTTATTTTTGAATGTCATCTCAAATACTTGGTTTATGCTCTATGTACTTGAGGTGTAGACAGTGTCTACACTAGTGTCAAGCACAGGGTATAAATCCGAGTCGACAAATAAAACCGGCAAACTTTTAAAATGATTTTCAAAAGTCAACTTGGTCAACCAAGGGTGTCATTGGGTCTTTGACCTAAAAATGGCCTTGGATGATGTTTGTGATCACTAATGACCAACTAATTAATGTAGAATTTAAATCAAGCTCAAATTCGTTTCAAAACCCTGTTTTCCCGAAAAACCCTAATTTACCCCCTTTTCTCTAATTCAAAATCTACAAGTAATTTGGGGTTGGTTCAAAAACCAATCTTATAGGTCTTGATGAGATCTACAAAGTCTATTTCTAGAGTTTTTCAAGTTTCCAAAAAGAATTTCAAATAAATTTGAAAATACCGTTTTCTAGCAATTGTCCCCCTTTGAGTTTTAAATCATATTTCAAAAACTATGCATATTTTGGAAAAACTTTCTTCGGTGGAAGTGTTTGGTTTGAAATGATGCACATTCTATAGTTTTGAAGATTTTCAAGTTTTGTTGAAAAATCAAAAGTAATTTCAAATATTTGTTTCTAGAGTTTTTGTCCCCTTTTCAAATTTGATTCAAAATTCAAATTTCCACTCAGAATCTGAAAATCTTCCTGTTGAGAAAGTTGTAGCTCTTGAAAAGTTAGGCTAGGGTTGTTTTTGGAAAATTTTGAGCTCATTTCAATTTTTGGGATAATTTTTCAAAATTCTGAAAAGGTCTACCCCGCGACGTCATCATCGCCATCTCCCCTCACCTTCTTTGGCGTCGCCGTGTCCACCGCGCCATCCCGGCTTGCCGGTGACCGCCAGCTCGCGCTCGGCACTCGAAGCATCCTCGACGCGTGTCGCCCTGCCGCTTCGCACCGCCTCAGCCTCGCCTTAACCTTCCCCCTGCGCTGTCGAACGGGAGGCCAACTCCATCCTCTCCTCTGCTCTCGCCGCACCACCGCCACCACCGTCCGGCCGAAATTCACCGTCACCGCTCACTCCTCACCTCCATCTTCACCGCCAGTGCCTCTGCCTCGTCCTTGTGCGCCTATAGAGCCCTCAGTTGCCACCCCTCGCCGTCTAGCGCGCTCGCGCGCCATCATCTTCTCCAAGTCCGGCAGCCGCGCCGCCACGGATTCGCCACCACCGTTCGTCGTCGTTGTCGGTTCTTTTTCCAATTCGTCTTGTAGTCATGACCGACATCACCTGCTGCTCACTATGCTCCCCTTATCTCACCGTCTGGTCCGCAGGTCACCCCAGGACGGAGCTCGTGTTACCAGAGCTCGCCGCCGCTGCCCCGGTCCACGTCGAGCTAGTGCCTCCGTCGCCGTCGAGTCGTCCTTCTCGTGCGCACCGTGTCCGCGGTGAGCCCCTGCTCACGATCATGCCTTTCGTTTAGGCCGAGCCACGCTGTGGTCGCCGGCCATCATGTTCGCCGGCGTTCTGCTCTGCCATCACCGCCGCGCGCATCGTCCCGTCGTCTAGGTGCCGCTTAGGCTCAATCGACTGCGTAGTCGCGTTCGCGTGGTCTCGTAGGATCGGGTGCTCGCGTCGTCCTCGCCGGGAAAGCTCCGACGACCCCTGCAGTCCAGCTGCCGTGCCGCCGAGCCGCCATGTCCGGCGAGCTCGTCGCCGCCGTGCGTCCGCCGCCGCGTTATGCACCCCAGCGTGTTCTCCTTGTTGTGTAGAAGCCGTAGGACCAAGTCCCATGGCCAGAGACCTCGCCGCCGGCGAGCTCTCGCCGGTCAAGGTCCGGCCGCTGTCGGTTGGGCCGGTTGGGCCGAGTCGGACCGCCCTGCTTGCGCTATTGGGCCGAGCCCCCAACAGTATTGGGCCGAGCAGGCCGAATCTGGCCCGAGCTATTTTTTTCTTTTTCTAAAAGGTTTTCCATTTTCGATTTGTAAATAGTGTTGCTTCTTGTTTATTTTATAACTAATTATTGGTAGCTCCAAAAATAGGTGAAAATTTTTGTGTGAGTTCCCTGTCATGAGCTTGATCTAGGAAAAATATAAAATGCCAATTTTCAGTAGTTTTGCTATGTTCAAAAATTAGCCCTTTTAATTGAAAAATGTGCTTTCTATGATTTTTAATAAATTATTTATTTATCCAAAAATCATGAAAATTGTTTTGCACACTGTTTTTGATATAATCTACCTAAAATTAATTTTTGAAATTAATTTGACAACTTTTATTTTTATTCCTAATTTCCTTATTTATTAATTAATTGTTTGACTTTGGATTTGAGTGATGACCCTAGGTCATTAACCTTAATGACCTTCGACACTTTAATTAATTGTTTGCGCTTGTCTTTAAATCTTGATTAGTTTCCGTTGAGCATCATATTTTATATTCCATCATGTTGAAGCATGTCATGTTATCACGTGTAGTCCCCGTGATCGAGGAGAGTTCTGTCAATCTGGTCTGTGGAAATTATTGTCGGGTTAACTCAGTTCCTGAGGAGGTCAGTCCATCTTTGGTGATTGGTCGTAACTTCTAGATACGTCGTTGAAGAACGTCTACACCGACTTTCGAGGCAAGTCCCGGATCCATCAACCCATCCCTTGACTTTGCAAAAGCTTTATCACTTGATTATGTATTACTGCATTAAGTAGTAGGAGTTGAGTGATCACCTACTTGACGCATTAACTACCTTGATTATTCCAACATCATCCTTAAAACCGTTTTGATTGAAAATGCGTAACAATGCTTAGCCTTGCTAATTTAGTTCGGATTTCGAAAATGATTTCAAAAGGAAGTGCTTACCCTGTCGGTAAGGTTTATGTTACTGAGCAAAGAAATCTTTGATCGGACGGTTGGTCTACATCGAATGACGTCTCGATGTAATCCTTTGGTCTGGATCAGTTACATCATTTAATGAAGTTGAGACCGGTCGGGTAACTTGCATCTGGGTTAGGGATGTAGTGTTTCCGACTGTGTCGATTAAGGACCGTACCGTTGTAGGCCCGCCTATGTTTCGAGCCTTGCAACTAATCACATGCTGCGGTAAGCCTAAGACCCCAGCTATTCCATCATCAGAATGGATAATTGCGCACTGGGAGTGGAGAGATGGCGGGAGTGGCGGGTATCCTCGAGGGACAAGGTCTCGGGTTCGAGGAGGACCGTACTCTCGGGTGGCGCAGACCTGGGTTGGTTTTGGAGGATCTGAGTGAAGGTTGACATATGCAAGATTTGGTTCTACATATGTCGTGTGATTAGGGATCCCCAGCTGGGTATAATCGGTTCGAATCGTTGTTGCTCCTCGGTTATGGAGACTCGATCACCTGACCTGCATCGTAGTAACTGATGGAACTTGAAGGAATTTGTTGTAAGTATAATAATGTGATCTTCATGAATTATCTTGATCTGCTGTAATCAAGCTAGACTAGGCTCACTTAAGAACCTAATGATTAATCTGAAAAGTAAAACTTGAGGTTGAAACTAGTCCTTTGTGCTTTTCTGTAAAATACTTTGATTCTTCGCTAAGCCTTACCTTGTCCTATCTAGCCTTCATTCTTGAGTCTTCTCCCCTCTTTTTCGTCAGGTATGTCTTGCGGAGTACTTTTGTACTCAGGGTTTGTTCTACCCTTGTTGTAGGTGTGTCCACCTGGTTGAGGACGTCGAGTAGTGTGTTTGGCTCCTGGGCAGAGCACTACGTTTTTGGTGAATCATAAAGTTAAGTAATGATATTCCACTACTATGGTTGTAGTCAACATAACTTATTTTTTTGTAAAGTTTTATTTGTAAACCTATGTTATTATATTACTTCTGCACTTTTACTCTGATGTATTTTATTTGTACAAAACTATTGTAATACTGCAATGTCTCTTGTAATGATCGATCCAGTTTGAAAGATTCGTGGATGATTCGGGTTTCCCGAGGACACCCGACAGAGCTTGTTAAGTCGTGTGGAACTCATGCATAGTAATCTGAGGTCTTTAAAGACAAGGATTAATGCGTGTGGGCCACATTACTTAGGAGGTTCTGCCACAAAATAAGATTCATTTAGCTAATTGGGAGAGTGTATCTATGGTGAAAGAGTTTGGGGGCTTAGGTATTCCAAATATAAGAGACTTGAATGTCTGCTTATTAGCACCTTGGATTAGAAGGTATAATGCTGATGATGGAAAGCTTTGGAAATAGCTAATTGTTCAGAAGTATGGGTCTGATAGTCCAAACATTTTGTGTGCTAATGCTGCTGGTGCATCCTAGTTTTTTAGAGGTTTGACGTGGGCTGCTAGAGCTGCAAATATGTGGAAAGTTGGGAATGGGAAGAAAGTCAAATTCTGGGAAGACAATTGGTTAGGGCAATCTAACATAGCCATTCAATTCTAGGAAATTTATATACTGGTACATGAAAAAAATGGGACAATAGCTAATTTGTGGGATGGTAGAGAGCTTAAATGTACTTTCTATAGATAGTAGATTAATGAATATGTGGCTTGAAATTGTTCAGCTTGCTTCTACCATTACTTTTTCTGATGAAGAAGACTGTCCGGCAATTTAATTCCAGTGGTACATACTCTTCTCAGTCTCTATACAAGGTTATAAATTTTAGAGGTATCATGCCTATTTATGTGCCTGCCATCTGGAAGTTAAAAGTGCCCCTAGAATTCAATTCCTTTTGTGGTTATTTGCTAAAAACAAAGTTCTGACTAGGGATAATTTGAGCATTAGGATAGAAATAGAAGATGAAACATGCTTATTCTGCTCTAAAACTGAATCTGTTCAACATTTGTTCTTTGAGTGTTCTGTGGCAAGACAGATATGGATTCATATCTCTGAAGCCTGGGGTAGAATAGTTGGTAGTGATTTTGTATCTATTGGGCAAATGTGGCTTAGTGAGAAATTTTTTTTAGTAGATAATTGTATTTGTGCTGCTGCCCTATGGGGGTTGTGGAAGCTAAGAAATACAATTTGCTTTTAGGCTTTGCAATGGATAGATATAAGGAGTCTATTAATGAGGATTGTGGTGATGCTCCAGTCATGGTCTATCCTCTGCCCACAAGAAAGAAGCCAGGAGTTCTCTGGAAAAGTGTCCAAGTTGAAGATGATAGCCTCAAGACCAGCAAGTATTGGCTGGAGGTGAATCAAGTCGGGAACAAGTGGGATCATACATGTATCAGCACGCCTTTGGATCAAGCTCTTCTGTGCCAGTGGAAGTGGAGATGAAGCTCTCGGGAAAGTATCATGGAGAAGACGTTGAGGTGGGACAGAAATGGTTGGCTTAAGTTGGATTAGTCTGTTCATGTTTGTTTGAGGGGGTTAGTCTTCATTAAAGGTTTCTAGAGTCATGTTAAGTCTTGGAGAGTATTTTTGTGCTCAGTACTTTGAGACTGGTGAATCCCACCTGAATGCTGTAAACATTTGAACCATTTGTCTTTGCAATGCTAAGACCATGTGCACTCTTCAACCTCTATATTCAACCTCTAAAAGGAATATTCTGTCCTGGTCAGCGAGATTCTTTACTCTATACCATTTCCTCCCGCACCCATCCAACCTCTATACCATCCTCTATCCACTATGGGGCCCACTTTTTTCTTTTCCCCCCTTTTCTTCTTCCCTTCTCTTCTTCCTCTCTCTCCTCCCTTATCCATTCGACCGACGCCGCCCTCCCTTGCTCCGCCCCATGGCCCTCTGCTCCCCTGCTCCGCCCCATGGTCCTCCTCCCCGTGGCCCCGGCTCTCCCTCTCCGCGCGGGGCGGGCGGCGGGGTGGCCGCGAGACCGCACGGGCCGGCGGCGGGCGCGCGGGCAGTGCCGGAGGGGCTCGGGCGGCGGCCGGTCCACTCGGCGTCCTCCCTCTCCGACGGGCCCCGGGCGCGGCGACGGACGCCGCGGAGGTCCTCTGCTCCCTCTCCGGCGGGCCCAGGCGCGCTGAGGAGCTCCGGCGGCCGCGGGCGCGGGGATGGCCGCCGCGGAGCTCCTCTGCTCCCTTTGGCTGGCGCGGGGACTGCCGCGCTCGCGAAGCCGCGTCGGGCGGCGGGCGTGCAGCTCCTCTGCTCCCTCCGGCGGGCCATGGACGGGCCGGCAAGAGCTCCATGAGCTCCGTGCGAGCCACCGGCGCCACCTTCTCCCTTGGACGGGCGGCCTCGCGAGCGGCGGCGAGGACGGCTCGTCTCCTCCCTTTCCGACGCGGGCCCCTCCTCCCTCTCCTTGGACGGGCGGCCATGGCGGAGCAGCAGCAGCAGCGTCCGTGCACGCCAGCGCCGCCGCGTGGCCCCGGCCATGGAGGACGGAGGCGGAGGAGCGGGTCCGGGCGGCGGAGCACCCCGCGGCGGCCCCCAGTGCGTCCTCGCCGGCGCGGCCCCGGCCATGGAGGTTGGAGGCGGAGGAGCGGGTCCGGGCAGCGGTCTCCTCTGCTCCCTCCGCCGGCGGCCCTGCCCGACCGGCGCAGCGGCCTCCCTGGCTTGCACGGAGGCGGAGCTCCCGGCGGCGCGAGCACGAAGCCTCCTCCCTGCCTTGCTCTCTCTCTCCCCCCCCCTCCAGCGGGGCCCGCGCGTCCTTTAGCGTCGCCCGCCGTACGTCCCCCAACTGCCACGTTCGGGAGGACGAACGCAAGCGTTGCCTCTCGTTTGCAGTCTCCCGCTGCAGCGGTTGAGTTACTGCAAACGCTTTTGCGTTTCTTTTACCGTTCCCCGGTGCACATGGTCTAAGGCAGGGGCGGTCGCCCTTTTACTCTAAAAAAAGTCTTGCCAAATAGATACAAGAGACAATTACCCAAATATTTCACATTGATGTAGATAAAAAGCATGCCAAACAACCATTCACGCACCAGGGACCAGATGGCTTCAATAGTCTCGTTAATTGTTGGTTGATTTGGCTCGGTGGTGGTTGGGATTTGAGGACTGTGGTTGAAGGAGGGTGACAACGGTGGCTGGGGCAGGTGTCTTTGAGAAAGTTACCAAGGCCTAACTATGCAAGAGCTAACAAAACTCGCGGGCACAATAATAGGAACATTTATATCTCCAGATATGTATATATTATGAAAACATATTCAATGATTAATCTAATCATACCAATTATGTATCATAAATAATAATATTCTTATATTATATTTAGTCGAACTTAAAAATATTTAACTTGTGTTAAGAAGTAGGAATGACATTTTGTTTGGACGGAGGTAATATATATTTTCACAGGCTAGTAAAAATCAATAATATTTAAAATTACTGTCTATATTTCTATATTTTTTTATTGGAATAATATTATTTTAAAATATCGGGTGGTGTAGAGGCTGAGCATGCAGGATTGCTTATAATTTTTTATATATTTTAAAATCAATAATATTTTTATATTTTTTATTGAAATACAAAAATAATTGTCACCTAGAAGAAAACTAAATTTCACGTGAATTTTAGCAAGTCCCTATATTAATTTTAAAAATTACTTTGCTTTGAGCCAAGCTAAACATGCCTAGATACGGTGGGCCCATGGGCTATCGTTACACACATATCTCATTGTTTTAGATCTTCGTCCATGGCCCATGGACCGGAGCTAGGCATCGACTGCACGATGGGTCTAAAAGATAGAAAAAGCAAGACAAGACAAGACAAATGAATCGGGGCAAATGGCCCACAAAGAAGAAGCAAATACAGAGTAACTAAACCACATGTTCGAATCTTGATACTGAAATGCATCCTGTCGCCCACGCTCTGCAATCCCATCGCTACGAACATCTTCTCCTTCACTATTTTCGTGTGGGAAGCCCTTAATGAGAACTAGAAGGGAAGAACAAAGAAGTAGAATTTGCGATTTACTGGCCTGTTAGACACCCGTGTTTGCCTCAATGCACGCTGACATCGGTTGCCAATTAACGGCTTATTGACTTGTATACATCGGCAACCAACGATGGAGCTGCAATGCAACTAGTAGACGATGCACTGAGTGGAGGCGCTTTGTGCAAATAGACGATGGATATTGCCGCACGTCAGATGGGCTTTGTGCCTTCTAGCCTTCGTCCTCTCTCTCCTTGGGCTGGGAACAAATTAGTTTCATGCTCCTTGGGCCACGTTCATCATAGGCTCAAACAAGCTCAGTGCATTTTCATCCTCTTCGCAGGTTGAGACAATCACTAGCGACTTAGCGAGCCATGCGCAAGAAAATTAAAAAGAACCCCCCTAGCGAGCCAAATCTCGGCTGTCGCCGCCAGCTCGTGCTAATAATCGCTCCACCATTTCGAGAGATTTTTTATCTGTTTCGATCACCTGTGTTAATAAAGAGAGTGCCTCTACAAAAGATTTTCTGGTGGTTATTTTTTTTTTGAGGGAATAGTGGCGGTTAGCTGGGCTGGGGCAGCTGGCAGCCCACCATATTGTATTGGACGGTCCACCTTTGGTTCTTTATTGGGCCGTTTGGGTCAATAAATATGTTTTTGTGATGGAAAAAATTGTATAAATATATATATGTCTTTCCCAAACTTAGGTATCAAAAATAAATTGTTACACCATGGGTCTAGCTAGGTACGCGTGGCCAAATTAATCCTTTACTAGTAAGTTGCGCGCGCCATTGCGCGCGATGTCGAGTGGCCGTAGTTGGAAGCGTACGATGAAATCCTAACGTTATTTGCAGCACAACATAAGTGCATACAGAATATATAGCACGCTAGACATAAGTATATCCTGCATAGGCGCATTCCATATGTTCGGTGATGGTCTACCCTAATTATGCAGGCTGGCAACAGAACACACCGTGTCCAGCAAAGAATAAACTTAGGTGCAATGGCGAAGATGGCATATATGTATCAGCGAACTATGATTCAAATACTACATTTAGTTGCTTTGTACCATGTATAAATAGATTTAAATAATGACATTTTTTACATGAAGAAGATAAGTATGAAAGCTAGAAGTGTTGGTGCTTCGATGGTAGCCGCTGTGTTGGTGCTTCGATTGTAGCCACTGATGGTGGGGGGATGCTGATCTTGCATATGTGATGAACAAAAAGTGCAGAAATCCACTTTCTTTGCACTCGAAGCAATTGATACCTGTATGGATTACGCAGCAAAAACAATTCTTTGAAAAGAATATATAGTGTATGTATTCCTTAGGTCTAACCTGAAATATCAAGGGAACAACTAATTGTAGGTAGATGATGTTCCTGAAGAAAATATCATGCTATGGGGAATCAATCAATGATCACTATAATTCATTGATTGAAACAAAATAAAATATACGCACTCATGATCTCGTAGGAAAGGAACAAATAAATATATGGGAAGGAAACATTCAGCTAACCTGAACATTGATGGCTCTGAATGGAAGGTTTTCATTTATGAGGGAGATGAGAAATTTCTTGTTCCTGCATGTCCCTGATTTGGTTTTCAGATTTCTTTAAGGGGCACTTGCTGCATGAAAAGTGTTGTACAAAAAAATTATCAAGATCACCTATAATGGTTAAGCATCAATGACATGAACTTTAGTTTTTTTTAGTAATATTAAAAGAAACCATTTTGGACACCATGATCAGAGATTCAGACCTGGTTGCGTTATATGTGAAGGAAACACGATGAAAATAGGCACAGAAGTAAGGTCTAATTAATAAAAGAAGTACAGGTAAATGCGCAAAAGATAAATGCAAAAGTGAAAAGGTTAAGGTACGGTCATTTTTGTTGGGCGTAATAATCAGCAATCCTAAGTATAATAATCTAGCAGAACATTAAAGGTCTATCATAATCATCACTGCAATATTCTAAGGCAACATTCATCGGGCAAGTAAGTAGTCTATAGGATCCAAACCAACTAATTAGCTGCTATCATTGATACAGGGACCAATCTAGCTTGATGGAAACAGATCTGTTTCCCAATGGCAGTAGAAAGGACATGTTGGGGAGGCAACAAAAAACTAATTAACTAAATGTCTATAGTTTAGCATAATACAGAAATGTTGCAGCTTGAGATGGGCCCTCATTTGACTGTGACCTAAAAAAATTCCAAGAATTTTAGAAAAGCACCCAGTTGCAAAGCTTGGGAATGTGTTCTAATAAGCATGACCATGAAAGATGATTAGTTAGAGAAAGAAGAACACATTCAGCACCTGGAACTGCGCAGCCACATCGGAAAGCGACATCTTAAGTGATTCACAGTTCACATGTATTATAGGCCTAATATGAATTGTTGTATAAAGAAGTCTTGATACCAGTATCCTTAAAATTTATAGGTAAGTATATAGTGGGAATTGTATAGCACACATTCCAAAATATAGATATTCAGGAAATGGGGAAAGACATTGTGTTTGAAACATCATGTCAAAAAGGCAGCTGAGAAATAATGGGTGCACCTAAACGTTTGAAGCATATACATTTGCCAATAGAAGGACAGCATGAGGGACATAATGAAGAACTAAATTAGAAAACATGGTGTGCTGTTTACTCTCAGGAAAATATGAGCATGTGTTTTTCATAAACATCAAGGTAAGCATGCCTTGTGTAGTGCAGCAAATGGAGTCCCAATTTTTAGCCTATATGCATGGAGCTGTTTTGCAGTATGAAAGTTCCTCATTCCTAAACAGAGCATTACGCTGCCAAAACATATGATCGGACCTTCGCAAATGAAGAGTTGAGGAAACTGTGCATACAATTCGTAGAGCAAACAAAGAAAAAAACTAATAGTCAAGATCATGATAGCTTTGTTACCGAGAGAAGTGCATGGATTTTTTGCGGTAGGTCAACGGCTAACTTTTGCTACCATACAGTTGTTGGATCCATCGTCCTTGTCCTGTAGACATCAACCTTTGATTGCTTTTAAGGTTCAAATAATCAACCTAAGAACAATAATACGATGAGAATGAGATGATTACTCATGCAAAAGCTGTTATGTAGCAGATAAAAACTGATAGACTCCTAATTTGCATTCTTTTCTGTATTCTAGATGTAACCAAGGGATAATTGCAGTCAGAGACACTGTGTCGGATACCTAGATTAGGGGGTCATTAACCCGGGTGATGAGATGAATAGAACAATCATTGTCTTCCTCAAAATCTCACTCCACCTAAAAGCATCCCAATCCCAACCCCGGCGTTGGCTTCAAGGCACACTGGGCCGGCCCACGAACAGGCTCGAGCGACCCAGTAGCGCATTCGAGGGAAAGGACGCAAATAACCGACTCCTCGAAAGAATGACGGACACCCCTCGTACGAATGGAGGCCTCGAGATGCAACCGACCCGACCCCTCGAAGGAGTTGCGGAGAACCGCTCGTACGAGTGAAGGCCTCGAACGGGCCGGCCACCCCTAGAAAAGGGACTCCAGACACCCATACAGGAACATTAAATGACTCCAACCACTCCCTGCCTAACTTCATGGCTACAGCAGCGGTCATATTAAGACTGAGCCCCGATCCCATCAGCTTTTACCGCCCATGCCCTGTAAATCAGTAGCACTGTGGCGCCATGCCGAGCACTGTTCCACGAACGGCACCCCCTCGAAGCGTAGCGGTCAATGCTCGACCCGCGTTTCCCGCGGCTCGGTCCCATCGTCCTGAGGCACAACCCCTCGAGGCACCCCTCGAAATGGTCATTAACCACCCGGGAAGTGACGGCTACAGGGAAGCGCACAGTCATCTGTCCATCCCCGATCGACGGCCATGCCCTGGCGTGACAGGAGAAGGACGGAAGACCATTATCACCCACGTCGCTACAGGACGGTCATGGCGACTTGATCGGCATCAACACTTCGACGTCACCCCCACGATCGCCCTAATCACTGTGTACCCCTGGGCTTCCTCTTCACCTATAAAAGGGGATGCCAGGGCTTAGTATAGGGCATCGCTTCACACCGCACAAGTTCACGGGTTCTCGGGATAACACGTTCCCTTCCACACACGAATGCTCAAGTCCTCACGACTCGCTTGTATTCACCCCTGTACAAGCACTTCGGTGCAAGATAATACAAGATCACCCCCCTCTGCTGGACGTAGGGCCTTCTTTGCTCGAACCAGGATAAATCTCTTGTGTCCATCTTGCATCACCATCCGGATTAGGGAACACGCGACGCAAATTTACTAGTTGGTGTTAGACCCCCCGGGTTCGAAACACCGACACACTGAAAATTTGGTTGTCATATTGGGCACCCAGTCATTGGAAGAAGTAGCATATGGAATAAGAAACAAATATAGATTAATATAGATTAAATTTGTTTGCTTATGAAAGATAATGACAAACACTGTGTTCAATTTAGGCGTGCATTAGGAATCAGGATTTAGGAATTAATAGAGGATAGTGAAAACTGCAACATCAATGAATCCTAAGTCATCTGCTTGTCATTCAGAGGAATCAGAGGGAGGAAAAAGGTTCATCGAGAAAATTTGCCAGGTTCGTCGAGAAAAAAATTAAGACAAAAAATTCAGGTTTGGATTCCCGAGATTTTTTTAATTGTGATTCCCGAGATTGTATAGCCGGTCGGGGTGAAGTGACCAGCTAAGACATTTCATCATCAGGAATGGTATTAGGAGCTTTTCCTGGCCTACAGTAAGTAGATTGGGATGTCTTAAATTGCAGCCCATGATTATGGCAAGCAAGAAAGGATAAAATAAAATTTTTAGCGTAGACTATATAATTATCGCGAAGCTGACCTTTTAGAGGTTTGTACCACAATGTTTGCCGTCCAAAGCTTGATAATGTAAATTGGCCTAGTTTTTCAATAAAACATTTTGATTGCTCAAGCCAAACTTATCGGGAAAATGAATAAATAACTTGTAATCGGTGTCCGAAGGATTTCACACCCTATGTGGCATAATTGAGCGAAAGCATGGTTTCCAAGATTAAAAATTTCTTCTCATGACGAGTGTCATGGGGAGCGAAGAAAATAGGAGCACGACTTCGCCCGACGCTTCTCCAAGCAGCGTACAGAGCTACCACACATCCCCGACCATGACGTCATCCTGGCGTTTGTTTTAGGCACGACTTGCAAGGAGTTGGTGCGGGAGCTCGGGCGCGATCGTCCAAAGACCGTCGAGGGGTTGACGGACATCGTCGCCAACTACGCAGCCGGTGAGGAGGCCGTCGGGGCCTTCTTCAGCGAGAAAAAAGATAACGCCAAGCTGCCGGCCGGCAGCGGTGAAGGGCCGAGCAAGGGCTCGAAGAAGAATGGCAAGAAAAAGAAGGGTGGTCAGCAAGGCAAGCGTGAGGTCGTGAAGGACGACCTCGTCGCCGCCGCCGAGCGCAAGAAGCCTCGACCCCCTCCTGAGGGGGGCGTCTTCGACAAGATGCTGAAAGAACCCTGCCCATACCACAAGGGGCCGGTCGACCATAACCTCGAGGACTGCCGCATGCTCAAAGGCTACTTCAAAAGCCTGGGCCTCAAGAAGGGTGAGCAGAAGAAGGACAAGGGCGGCAACAACGACAAAAATAAGGCCAAGGACGACTTCCCCGACGTCACCGACTGTTACATGATCTATGGAGGCCCGTCGACCCAGTACACGCCTCGACAGCGTAAGAAGGAGCGTCGGGAGGTCTTCTCCGTGCGGGTGGCTACGCCCCAGTACCTCGACTGGTCCGACACGCCGATCACGTTCGACCGTGACGACCATCCGGACCACGTCGTGCGCCCCGGGGCCTTCCCGCTCGTCGTCGACCCTATCATCGCCAACACCCATTTTTCCAAGGTGCTCATGGACGGCGGCAGCAGCCTCAACGTCATCTACATGAAGACCCTCGATCTGCTGGGCATCGAGAGGTCGCAGCTCAAACCCAGCGCCGGGGGCTTTCATGGAGTCGTGCCGGGCAAGAAGGCACAACCCCTCGGCCGCATCGACCTTCCTGTTTGTTTTGGCACCCGCTCGAACTTCAGGAAGGAGACCCTCACGTTTGACGTGGTCGGGTTCCACGGCACCTACCACGCCATCATAGGACGACCCGGCTACGCCAAGTTCATGGCGGTGCCCAACTACACCTACCTTAAGCTCAAAATGCCGGGGCCCAACGGCATCATCACCGTCGGCTCCTCCTACGAGCACGCATACGACTGCGATGTCGAGTGCGTCGAGTACGAGGAGTCCCTCGAGGAGACTAATGCCCTGGCGGCGACCCTCGAGAGCCTGGCCGCAGATATTCTTGAGCCCAAGCGACAGGCGGGAAGTTTCGAGCCCGCTGAGGACACCAAGAAGATCCCGCTCGACCCGAACAGCTCCGACGGGAAGGCGTTGACGGTCAGCGCTACCCTCGACAGCAAATAGGAAGTAGTGCTCGTCGACTTTCTCCGCGCAAACGCCGACATGTTTGCGTGGAGTCCCTCAGATATGCCTGGCATTCCGAGGGATGTCGCCGAGCACGCCTTGGAGATCCGTCCCGGCTCGAGACCAGCAACGCCTGCGCCGCTTCGATGAGGAGAAGCGCAGGATCATCCGCGAGGAGGTCGACAAGCTCGAGAAGGCCAGATTCATCAAGGAGGTACATCATCCCGAGTGGCTAGCCAATCCTGTACTAGTTAAGAAGAAAAATGGGAAAATGAGGATGTGTGTAGATTGCACTAGTTTGAATAGAGCATGTCCTAAAGTTCCATTTCCTCTGCCACGAATTGATCAAATCATTGACTCAACCGCGGGATGTGAAGTTCTTTCCTTCCTTGATGCTTATTCCGGCTACCACCAAATCAAAATGAAGGAGTCCGACCAGCTCGCAACTTCGTTCATCACTCCTTTCGGCATGTTCTACTATGTCACCATGCCCTTCGGCCTTCGAAACGCCGGGGCGACGTACCAGAGATGCATGCTCCATGTTTTTGGCAAACACAGGCGAAACCGTCGAGGCCTACGTTGACGACATCGTGGTCAAAACCAAATAGGTCGACGACCTCGTCCGTGACCTCGAAATCACGTTCGAGTGCCTCCGGGCCAAAAACATTAAGCTCAACCCCGAGAAGTGCGTCTTTGGGGTCCCTCGAGGCATGCTCTTAGGGTATATCATCTCCCAGCGCGGGATCGAGGCCAACCCTGAAAAGGTCACGGCCGTCACTCGCATGGGGCCAATTCGAGACCTGAAGGGTGTGCAAAGGGTGACAGGGTGCCTTGCAGCCCTCAGCCGCTTCATCTCACGCCTAGGAGAGAAAGCCTTGCCGTTATACCGCCTCCTCAAGAAGTCCGAGCGCTTCACTTGGACCCTCGAGGCCGAGGAGGCCCTGACTAAGCTCAAAGCCATGCTGACTTCAGCTCCGATTCTTGTACCACCAAAGCCTGCCGAGCCTCTCCTCCTCTATGTCGCTGCCACCACCCTCGTGGTCAGTGCGGTCATAGTTGTTGAGAGGCAGGAAGAGGGACACGTCCTCCCTGTCCAAAGGCCAGTCTACTTCATTAGTGAGGTGCTCTCGGAGGCCAAAGTCCGCTATCCGCAGATCCAAAAGTTGCTCTATGCAGTCGTGCTGACGCGCCGTAAGCTTTCCTCAGCCACTCGGTGACCGTGGTGTCATCCTTCCCCCTCGGGGAGATCATCCAAAACCGAGAGGCTGCAGGAAGGATCGCCAAGTGGTCGGTCGAGCTCATGGGCGAGGCTATCACTTATTCTCCACGCAAAGCCATAAAATCCCAAGTTCTAGCCAATTTCGTGGCCGAGTGGACCGACACTCAGCTCCCTCCAGCACAAATCCAGGCCGAGCTGTGGACCATGTACTTCGACGGGTCGCTCATGAAAATGGGAGCGGGCGCGGGCCTGCTCTTCATTTCACCCCTCGAAGTCCACATGCGCTACGTCATTCGTATCCACTTTGCTGCCTCTAACAATGTCGCAGAGTACGAGGCCCTCGTGAACGGTCTGCGCATCGCCATCGAGCTCGGGGTTCGGTGCCTCGACGTTCGAGGTGACTCACAGCTCGTCATCGACCAGGTCATGAAGGCTTCAAGCTATCACGACTCAAGAATGGAGGCTTACTGCAATGAAGTACGCAAACTGGAGGACAAGTTCCATGGTCTCGAGCTCAACCACATCGCTCGACGCTACAACGAGGCCGCGGATGAGCTTGCTAGAATCGCATCCTCTCGGGGCAACGTCCCTCTAGACGTCTTCTCGAGGGACCTGCACAAACCTTCCGTGGATTGGGGCCCGGGGGCTGACGCCACGACATCAGCTGACCTCACTCCCTCGACTGAGGCCCCCTCGACAGGGGCCGAGGTCATGGAGATCGACGGACCATCGTCATCCTCGAGCCCACCACCGTCAGACTGGCGTATCCCACTCCTCGAGTACCTCATTCGAGGGGAACTCCCTGAGGATCGAGACGGGGCCAGACGCATAGCTCGAAAGGCCAAGACTTATGTCATCTATGGCGACAACAAGGAGTTGTATCGACGTAGCCCGACCGGCGTTCTCCAACGCTGCATCAGCATAGAGGAGGGCAAAAAGCTTCTCAAGGATATGCACTCGGGGGCTTGCGGCCACCACGCCGTGCCAAGGACGCTCGTCGGGAATGCCTTCCGACAGGGTTTCTATTGGCCGGCCGCGGTCTCCGACACCATTACCCTTGTCCGTTCGTGCGAGGGGTGCCAATTCTACGCCAAGCAGACGCACCTGCCCGCTCACACTCTCCAGATGATCCCCCTCACGTGGCCATTTGCAGTCTAGGGGCTCGACCTCGTCGGTCCCCTGAAGAGGACAACCGGGGACTACACGCACCTGCTGGTCGCCATCGACAAGTTCACCAAATGGATCGAGGCCATGCCCATCACTAGCATCCGGTCTGAGCGAGCGGTCCAATTCTTCACCGACATAATCCATCACTTCGGGGTCTCAAACATCATCATCACTGACAACGGCATGCAGTTCACTGGCAAAAAGTTCTTGGACTTCTACGACCATCACCACATCCGTGTGAACTGGTCTGCAGTCGCCCACCCTCGAACCAATGGCCAGGTCGAGCGGGCCAATGGCATGATTTTGCAGGGCCTCAAGCCCAGGATCTTCGACCGCCTCAACAAGCATGGCAAAAGGTGGGTGGCCGAGCTGCCTTCAGTCCTATGGAGTCTAAGAACAACGACAAGTCGAGCCACGGGGTTCACCCCGTTTTTCTTGGTCTACGGGTCCGAGGCCGTCCTTCCCACCGACCTAGAATACGGGTCCCCTCGACTTAAGGCCTTCAACGAACAAACGAATGAGCAAGCCCTTGCCAACGCCGTCGACCAGCTCGAGGAAGCTCGAGACATGACTCTGCTCCACTCCGCGCGCTACCAGCAGAAGCTCCGACGCTACCACGACAAGAACGTACGCAAGAGGGACTTTCAAGTAGGCGACCTCGTTCTTCGACGCCGGCAAGACAACAAGGGGCGGCACAAGCTCACACCTCCATGGGAGGGCCCCTTCATCGTAGCTGAGGTGCTGAAGCCAGGGACGTACAAGCTCGCAGATGGCAAAGGCTCGACCCTCACCAGCGCATGGAACATTCGAACAGCTACGTCGTTTATACCCTTAGGCCTCGAGGCCTTGTACATTTCCACATTTATGTACAGTTTCGCGTCTCGAATGAATAAAAAGTCCGCGATCCTAGTACTTTCATTTTTCATTCGTGACTCGAGGTAGATTTTACTCTACCCCTTGACGCCTCTCTTCCTCCTACCCCTCGAAGCACGCTTGGCGCAGGGTAGGAAACGTGCTCGAGACCCACAAGGGTCAAGGGCTGTCGAGCCAGAAATTCTCCCACGCCCCTGGGCTAAGGTACTTCCACTCACTCCCTCCCTCGAGGACTCGAGCGTGCGTCCTACGCTTACGCCAATAAGCATGCCACCAAGGCTGGTAGAAGTAAGAATGGCTCGAGAAATCACCACTCGTAGTCATAAAGGTAGACTCGACCCTGCTCCTGCAGAGTTGAGCCTCCCTCGGGGGCTAACAGGGGGGTACCCCCTAAAAAAGTCCTCGGAAACCACTGTTTTCAAAAAAACTCGACGCCCTCCCTTTTCCTCCCACGCTTCGAGTACGTTCCGTGACTAAGACTCGAGCTCCTGAGGGGACGGGAACGGTCGAGCCAGGAACTCGCCCACGCCCCCGGGCTAAGGCACCCCTACTCACTATTCCACCCCTCGTGGAACTTGAGTACGCGTCTAAGTCCTAAGTCAAAGACAGGCTCGAACAAGGCAGGAGATAGGACCGCTCAAGAAGCAAAAAAGCTTAAACATTTATCACAAAATGCGAATAAGTGTTTAAGGCCCCTCGGGCCATGAAACTTAAAACCGTTTCTAATGTATTTTATTTACACGGGCCTCGATTGCCCAAATTTGGCCCGCGGGCCACTCCATCACCCCTCGAGAAGCGCAGGCTCAGGCGGGCAGAACTTCATCTTCGAACTTCTGAGCCAATCTCGCTCCGGGCCCCTCAGTGTCAGCTACCAGCTGAAGATGCCTCTGCTCCTCGGCCTCCGTTGGCATGTCCTGGTCAAAGACGAAGCCGTGGGAGAGAACCTCCATCCCGTCCAGCAGCTCCTGCCTGCTCTCGAGTTGGATCCCAGAGTAAAAGACGGCCAGCGCCCTCCTCACGCCAAAATGGAGCACCCCGCGGACCCGCTCGACGAAGGCACTCCCGGCTGTCGCTTCCGCCGCCTCCACAACATCATTGAGCCCCCAGCGGGCGCTGAGGCCGTTGATGGCATTGCGAAGCCGGGTGTTGACATCCACCTCGGCTGAAAGCAGGTCATGGAACGACTGCGCATCCTTGCGCGATCGCTCCAGATCCGCCTCGAGGCCTGAAGATGAGAAATAGGATTAGCCGCGACAAATAAACGATCGAACAACAAGAACCAAGGAAAAGGGGGCTCGGGGGCTCACCGTCGCAATGGGCTTGGAGCTGTTGCTGGCAGTCCACCG
The DNA here is from genome assembly GCA_018135685.1 of Themeda triandra. NCBI lineage: Eukaryota > Viridiplantae > Streptophyta > Magnoliopsida > Poales > Poaceae > Themeda > Themeda triandra. The sequence goes on along the minus strand of JAENPR010000192.1, from coordinate 66,514 downwards.
CACCGCTGCGCTCCTCCTCCTTGGCCTTAAGGGTGCGGACAGCGTCCTGGCTCGTGGCGTTGCGCTGCGCCTCCTCCTCAAGCTCCTTGATGCGAGCGGTGGCAACACGTTGCCCCTTCTCGAGCTCCTCCACCCGCTGGCACTTTTCTTTGTAGCCGACATGGACCGTTGCCACATTCTCCTTTAACTTTCGGGCGACCTCATTAATGTAGGTCGCGTCATTTTGTGTGGCCTCAGCAGCCTTTTTGGCTCGAGCCGCCTCCTCCCGTGTCGTTTTGGCCTCTTCCTTGGCCTGCCACCTCTGCCTCGGCAGCCTTCAGTGCTCGAGCCGCCTCCTCGTGGGCTTTAGCAGCCTCAAGCTCGATCTTCCGCTTCGCAGCCTCGGCCTTACCCAGCTCCAGCTCCGCGGCCTGGTCCAGCTTGACAAGGCGCCGGACCTCCTCCTCGTCGTCATGCGTCGCGTGAAGGTGGCGAGACTTCACGTAGGACCAGTTTCGCAGATTCTAGAACACCGAGCAAGGGGTTAGATCGGCAATAACGAGAAGCAAACCAAGAATACGCACCTCGAAGATGAAAATAACTTACATTAAAAAGTCGGGGGAGGTCCTCGGTGGCAACACGGCATGCCAACTTCAGGGCGCTCTCCATCCACGCCCGGAACTCCTCCGCCTCCTCCCAGGTCATCACCTCCTGCCGGTCGTCCATTGTGGCTTCAGGGGCACGAGGGTCCACCGGGTCACGAAGCATGAGCCTCTCCCTCCCCCAATCCGGGTAAGAGGTCCGAATGCGCTCGAACACGGCGTCGCGGACCTGCGCCACTGTCTCTCAAGAGCCACCATACTGGGCCACCCGATCGGCCAGCGTGGGACAGAGTGGCGCGTCCCTCTCCTGATCCCACTGAAACATCCTCAATTTTCCACGAAGGGAAAATCTCATAGAACGATATACAACTGTTGATAATCAATTCCATACATTGAATTATAAATCTAAAGAGTACAATAGAGGGGTTTACATTAATAATTATAATGCCACAAGGCGAAACCAAAGTATATCTAACATCCAGAACAGCTTGAGAAGAAGGAAGTAACACGGAAGCAACTCCAAACTCCAACTTGAGCGCAGGCACGAGACCTTCTAATCCGTTTGACACCTCTGAGAAGCAGGAAAATCTGCACACCGCCAGATGTGTGCAGGCCATGGTCAGCACCGAATGAGCTTTAGTGGAAAAGAGAAAATAAAGGGATCTGGCAATCCTATAGTTTGGCTGTGGTTTGCATCCTAGTGCATGCGAAGTAGCAACAAGTAATAATAATAGTAATAGTAGTAATAATAATAGTCAAGTTTAACACATTCCCATTCCCACACACACATCCCATCCATCCCAATCCATCTTCGTCCATCTCAAAGCCATCTCAATCCATCTCAAATCCATCACCACACCTCCATCACCAAGTCTCACCACATCTCACACTCAAGTCGGCAGACCAACTCCCTCTCGGTCTGTCTCAGCGGCCCGCAGTCCACAGCCCAGACTCACGGCCGGAAAGCTCGGGGAAGGTAGAACACTCCTCTCCTATCTAGTGAAGCAGAACACAGGACAGGTCCATAGCTGACAAGTCAGCATATGTATCGACCGATCAACCAAGAACACTCTGCAGAGGTTTCACATCCCACAAGATTACCATCATTGACAAGGCCTTAGTCTAGGCTGATTCCGGCTGCTTGCTATAATAGAACGATACCATCCTGCCACTCAGCCCTGGGAAAACTCCGGGAAACACCTCGAGCAACGCTGAGACTGGGAAAGCATAGTACCGGGCCCCACGAAGTGGCACTAGCATCTAGGACGGTAAGGGCATCCTCATCCTACCGTCCACCCTATCACCTCACAACCAAGCAGTAATGGCATCATTCTACTAAGTAGTCCAGCCGTCTCCCCATCATAAGGAGCTCATGGAATGCAAAAAGGAGTCCTGAAGAAACTGAGTACTAGTAAGTCCTTAGGGATGACCAAGCCAGAATGTCTCCATCAAGGGTTCCTGTTCGGGGCTAACACAGCACCACGTGCCACCACAACACCTCCTTCCCGGGGCTCTACCTCTCCAAGGCTCACACCCCGGGACCACCTCATATCACATCACCATTTACCCGCCACAGGTATCTCAGTCAAGGGTGCCCAGGTTGCACCCCACGGCAAGACTCGCTCCAAAAGCTCGTCATAGATCCCAGCTCGGTCGACTCGACCCTCACCCTCCATGCACCCAAGTCACACCCTGAAAGTCCCTAGTTTGGTTTTGGCTAATTGATGAAACCTGGGACTAACCTTGGTTATCTAAGTGGTTGATTTAGAGAAAGGTTGTCCATATGATGAGCATATTGAATATGAAGCATGACACGTGTCATGTGATCAAAGATGAAGATCAAGACGGTGCTTGGCTCCATGGACCGGTGTTGAAGGTGAAGGGCTAGTCGAGGCTTGGGAGTGAAGGACCATGCGATGGTGAAGCTCGGGCAAGACTAGGCGCCGATGTACCGATGCACGGTGAAGGGCAAGTGAAGTCGAGGTCGATGGATCGAGACGGTCACGCGACGGTGTGAAATGTTCATATCATTTGGAGGAACAAAATGGGCTCAAGGCAAAGGTATAACCGATAGGGGCATTTTGTTTTGCACTCAAGACACCATAGAGGGTGTGAGTGGTTTAGGTTCGATAGCCGCACTATTAAGAGGGGAAGTCTTATCGGCTATTCGACGCACGGGTGCCACTAGGTGAATTCATGAAGTGCATTGCATGTAGGGCCTAGTGAGCTAACCTAACCTTTTGGAAATGATTGTGAAAAGCTAACACACAAGCACATGGAGATGTACACTTGGTGGTGTTGGCACATTTACAAAGGTGGCGTTTGGGTGCGCTGTGGTTTGCAGGGTAGAGATGTGGTTTTCGGCGCTTTCGAGAAAAATGGATGCATATTTTCTATTGCGCCGGATGCAAAATTTGGTTGAATTCATGCTATCTTTGTTGATCGAGGTTGGTATACTTGTTGGATAGCATGTCGAGAAGTTGGCGTCACGACGGGCTGAAAAACGAAGTTTTGATACGGACCGGCTGCGGAGCTTGGGCGCGGACGCGTCCGGCGCATTGTGACTTGGCGTGAGCGAGTGTCGCGCGTCGGACGCGCGGGACGCATGCCGCGGACGCGGCCGTTCACCGTGTGCGAGTCCGGCGCGTCTTGGGCTTCGTCGCGAGGCCTTGGGCCGTCCGTCTCGAGGGCGGCGGACGCGGGGCTGGTCGCGTCCGGCGTGGGCCGACGTGGACTAGAAAGTTTCGAGCGCGGGCGTTTCCTCCGGACGCGGCCGCCGGGCCGGACGCAGCGGACGCGGCCGACACGAGGTGATTTGAACGTTGGGCCGCCAACGGTCGGCCGTCGCGGGCACGCGAGGAGCGCGGACGCGTCCGGCGCTTGAGCCGCGGACGCGTCCGGCGGGTTGAAATCGGCCTGCCCGAGGGGTAACGTTTGGATTTCGCCTTGGGCTTATAAATAGCCCCTTTGGCCGGCCATGGGAGGTGCTCTTGCCCATTTCTACTCACTTGCTCATCCTTTGTGCTAGAGAAACACTCTCCCACTCTTCTCCCTTGCTTGGTTGTTCATCCTAAGAGAGATTGAGTGAATCACCTAGTGCATTGCATTGCTTGAGGGCATCTAGTGGCACTTGTGGGTGGTTTCGCCGGTGGATTTCTTGTTACTCTTGGAGAGTACCGCTCCTAGCCGGCTTGGAGATTGTTGGAGGCGTTGGCAAGAGAAGGTGATTGTTCTTGGCCACCTCCGGTTGATTTGTGAGAGGTTCTTGTGCTCACCTCGCGGGGATCGCGAAGAGTAACTCTATTGGATTGCGCGTGTCATTGAGTATCACACTTGAGAGTGGCGCCTTGTGGTTTCCTTGCGGGGAAGTGCCTTGCGGGGCAAGTGGCTTGAGGGTCACACCAAAGGACCATCTAGGTGTTGGTCGACACAACGGATGACGTAGCTTGGCGGTGCCCAAGTGAACATCCGGGGATAAATCATTGTGTTCATCTTGTCTCCCGGTGATTGGTCATCATCCTTTGTGTGTTGCTGATTGTGATTGATTGTTCATCTTATTGGTGATTGGCAACCTCAACTCGACGCGTCGGTATAACAAGTCTCAACCTCTCTCGTATTACTTTGATTACATTCTTGCAAAGTAGAATTGCTTGTGTGGTCGGTCGGGAACCACTTCTTGTGTAGACTAAATCCCGTGGGTAGAACTCTTGATCACTAGTGGTAGCTCTTGTGTGTACTAGTGATCACCTACTAGAATTGTTTGGATAGGAGGCTTGCAACACCTAGTAGGCTAAGCATAACTTGCTTTCCGCCATTTGTGTATCTAACGAAGTTTGCTTAGTGAGTTTGTAGAAATTTTTATAGGCTATTCACCCCCCTCTAGCCATCTAGGACCTTACACACCCGCAGAACCACCAGATCCTCACCAAGTCCACCAAGGCTGGCATCCCAAGCCAAACCATTCCCAAGGGTTCACCACCCGCATCACATCTCAGATACAATGCGAAGCGGAGTTATAATAAGTATGGTGATATATATATAAAATGCAAGCAAGCAGAAAGGTGGTAATAATAATAAGTGCAAGCGCAAAGCTGGGTAACATGGTGAAGGGTTTCAATCAAGGTAATAATGGCTCAGGCAATAGCATGCATCATATACTAGCAAAGGAATAAATATAAAGCGCTAGCAATTCTATCAATTATGCAATGTCTATAGGATTCTCTAAAAGAAGGTGCTGCCATGACACCTGCGATGTCGAGGTAGTAGTGGTACAAATCCAACCGTAGTCGTACAAGTCCTCCTCCGTCCGATGTAGTTGATCAACGGGGCTTCTCCTCCTAAGTCGACTCTGTAATCGAGACATAATAGTCGCGTTAGCGACTCCTATAGAATCCACAAAGAACCAAATGAATATCAAAAAGATCCAAATGCACTCAAACATAGGATCATGATATGGAGCATAATTTTAGATGAATTTCGATATAAAGATCATTATTTTTGGAGCTCGTATGAATAAGTTATGAATTTTTGAAGTTAATACAATATTCTGAAAAAGAAAAGAGGGGGAATAATTCCTGGCGCGACACGTGTCAGTCTCTGGATAGTCCACGCGGCGATTGCGTGGCTGCTGATGTGATAAGGACTGCTGACGTGGCGGTGACGTCATGCTGACGTCAGCATTGACCATGGTCAACTATCTGGGTCGGGAATGGGCCGAGCAGGGCCGGATTAGGGCCTGGGCATGGGCCGGACTGGGCCGGCCCCGGCCCGTAACGTGGCGCGCTGTGGTTGCGCCACGTCACCATTTGGATCTGGAGCGGGCCTGGTCTGTGGCGTCAGCTGCTCCTCTGGCTCACGGTGGTCTACAGTTGATGGTCCATAGACCACAACACGGTCTATGTTGAACCACGTCCATTCATTGGTTTCTGCACACGGTGTTCGTAGACTAGGTCTATCTGGTCACCGTCTAGTAGGGTCTTGGTTCACGAGGCTGGCTTGTGGTGGATAGCAGCCACGGGGTCCAGCAGTCAGTGGCTCCGGTCCGCATGGACCTGGTTCATCTCCTCCTTCCCCAGGCCATCTTCTTCTCGCCCCCATCCTCTCCCCGAATCGGCTCACGGCGGAGCGGCTTGCCGGCGGCGAGCTTGTCAGCAGGGTGTCACCGATCATCCTCTGGTCTCATTTACGAGCGCATCTTACTCGCGGGGTCGGGGCGTGCTCGGCAAGGTAAAATTACATGGCGGCGAGCTTTCCAGCGCGGCCGGCCACAACGACGGTGACAAAGCGGCTCCGGCGAGCGTCAGCGGCGAGGCCACGGCCTTCCTATCCCTCAAAGACGGTCTGCTTAGATAACCTAAATCTTGCTCTACCTTGTACCTATACTTTTATCTTTTTCTTTCACTTTACTTTTTCGTACATTTTATTTTTCTTCTATCCTTATGGATAATTCAAATTCCATTCCTATCTTTCAATTTTCGCACCCACGGAGACCAGGCCTAGTGCCACATGAGTCATCACAACCTATCCAAACACCTAGCTATAGGCCGAGTCCGCGGTTGATTGCATTGGTCCAAAGCCTATCCTTTTCGGGAGAAGGAGACGAAAACCCTTACCTTCACATTAGAGACTTTGAGCAAACATGTGACTGTCTTCGCATAGAGGGCATGTCCGACAAAACCCTCCGTTGGAAGCTATTTCCTTTCTCGTTAAAGGGAAAAGCTAGACAATGGTATGATAAAGCAGTAGGTAAGCAACAAGGAGATTGGGGTTCCTTACGCTCCAACTTTTGCCTAGATTTCTATCCCATCTCCCAAATCGTCGACCTTAGAGTCAAGGTTCGACTATTAAGCAAGAACCCGAAGAATCTTTGGCCTCATCCTGGAATCGTTTTACTACACTTTTAGCATCGGGCCGGACCTTAGTCTACCGGATCCTATTCTTTTACAACACTTTTATAAAGGTCCGAGTAGAGACAAGAAAATTGCTCGACACAACTTCGGGAGGATCATTCTTGCATATCTCTGTGAGAAAGCAAGATCAATCCTAGACCAAATCCTATCCAAGAATTAGACTACCTCCTAGAAGTAGAACCTCAAGTAGCCGAAGACAAACATTTGCCGAGATACACCATCCACCTCGGCTAATCCATGTCTTGAGCAAGACAAGGAAGACATTCCACTTCCCGATTTTATGCTAGATATTGAACTTTGATCTGTTTTCCGATTTTGGAAACATCTTCAACTATCACAAGGTGAAGAAGCCACAAGGCAAATATCACCCAATAAAGCCATGCAATATTGATGAGGATATTCCAACGGAAAAACCTCGGGAGAGTTAGTATCTGTCATGAGCAATGAGTGGTTAGAAGAGTCGAGCTTTCCTCGAAATAATTCGTTTGGATTCATCTTCTCTTCCCATTCATTGCATGATTAACAATGATTGCATAGATGCTCTCTACAATCCGGTTGTGGGTATAAATATCATGTCTACCACACTAGCAAAATATTTGCAAAGAAACATGACATTGACCCCAACGGTGAAGTTCATAAGAAATCTTTCAAGACAAATTCTTCCTTGTTTAGGAATCCTACATGTCCTACCACTCCGAGTAGAAGGAACCCCTGTTCACTTAAGCTTTTATGTCTTTGACATAGGGATTTCCACTGTTGATAGGACAACCATTTAGAAGACTTCTTTATGAAGGACAAACCGGGAAGCTAAACATTTGTTTAGGCAAGAAACTCCAGTTTGCAATGTTCATTTCACACTCTTTAAATGCTAGGACCGAGCCTTATCCACATTATGATCCATTGGAGGAATTTAGAACGACCTCTCTAGAATTCCTAGTTAAACCGAGAATTAGAAGATGAAGCGAGATTCTTCATAGAAGAAGAAGCGACCCTTCGAGAATGAACCATTAGACGAGTTTACCCTACCACCTAGGCCTCCTATTGAGTTCAAACCTTTACCGGCCGGTCTTAGATATGCCTTTCTAGGAAATGATCCGAAACTCCTGTCATCATAAGTGATACTCTCACTCGGGAGCGAGACTTTTCGCTTAATGGCTGTCCTAGAAAAACATAAAAAAGCTTTTGGCTACTCACTCCCGGGACCTCAAAGGAATTAGTCCTGCCCTTTGTACCCATCGCATTCCCACGAGATCCCGATATTCCACCATCTAGAGAACCCCAACGTAGGCTCAATAATGCGATGAGGGAAGTTGTTAAGAAAGAAGTTTTAAAGCTGTTGCACGCTGGGATTATTTACCCCGTGCCACACGGTGAGTGGGTCAGCCCCGTCCAAGTTGTGCCTAAGAAGGGAGGCATGACTGTTGTCCGAAATGAGAAGAACGAGTTAATCCCACAAAGAACCGTCACAGGATGGCGAATGTGCATAGATTATAGAAAGCTTAATAAGGCAACAAGAAAAGATCACTTTCCTTTGCCTTTCATTGATGAGATGCTTGAGCGATTAGCCAACCATTCTTACTTTTGTTTCCTTGATGGATATTCGGATATCATCAAATCCCTATCCATCCTAATGATCAAAACAAAACGACCTTTACATGCCCTTATGGAACCTTTGCTTATCGTAGGATGTCTTTTGGGTTATGTAATGCACCGGCTTCTTTTCAAAGATGTATGATGTCTATATTTTCTCGATATGATTGAAAAGATTATGGAAGTTTTCATGGATGATTTTTCTGTTTATGGAAAAACTTTTGATGAGTGTCTTGAAAACATAGATCGAGTTTTACAAAGATGTGAGGAAAAACACTTAGTCCTTAATTGGGAAAAGTGTCATTTCATGGTTAGAGAAGGAATAGTGCTAGGACACTTAGTTTCGAAAGAGGCATCGAGGTAGATAGAGCCAAAATAGAAGTTATTGAACAACCGCCTCCTCCTATCAATGTGAAAGGAATTAGAAGTTTCCTTGGTCATGCTTGGTTTTTATCGTAGATTCATAAAAGATTTCTCTTTCATCGCTAGACCTCTTACCCGCTTATTGGCTAAGGATGTTCCTTTTGACTTTGATGATGCCTGCTTACAATCATTTGAGATTCTTAAGAAAGCGCTCATCTCTCGCTCCAATCATTCAACCCCCGATTGGACTTTACCTTTTGAAATTATGTGTGATGCAAGTGACTACGCCGTAGGAGCGTGTTAGGACGACTAAGGATAAGAAGCATCATGCAATAGCTTACACTAGCAAAACTTTGACTGGACCTCGGCTCAATTATGCTACCACCGAAAAAGAGCTCCTAGCTGTTGTCTTTGCTATTGATAAGTTTAGATCCTACTTAGTGGGTGCCAAAGTGATTGTTTACACCGATCATGCTTTGCTTTAAAATATTTGCTCACTAAGAAAGATGCTAAACCTCGTTTGATAAGATGGATTCTATTACTCCAAGAATTTGATTTAGAAATAAAAGATAAAAAAGGAGTAGAAAACTCGTTGCCGATCACTTGTCTAGAATGCGGTTTGAGACACCACGGGAACTACCCATCGACGACGCACTCCGGGATGACATGCTCTACGGAATCAACGATCGACCCCTGGTATGCGAGATATTGTTAATTTTATGGTTACGGGTTACGTACCACCGGGAGGCAACAAAAGGAAACTTATCCGGGAGAGTCGTACTCACATATGGGATGAGCCCTACCTCTTCCGAGTGTGCTCGATGGCTTGCTCGAAGATGTGTGCCCACTTGAAGAAGGAATCAAAATCATTGAAAGATGCCACTCATCACCATATGGAGGCCATTATGGGGTGTTCCGTACACATGCGAAGATTTGGCAATGCGGATTTTTCTGGCCAACAATGTATGAAGACACAAAAGATTTCATTCGGAGATGCGGTCCTTGTCAAAGACATGGCAACATTAACTCAAGAGATGCCATGCCACTTATCAACAATCTTCAGATTGAGCTTTTTGACGTCTGGGGAATTGACTTTATGGGACCATTTCCACCATCGAAGAAATGTGAATACATCCTTGTAGCAGTGGACTACGTATCCAAATGGGTCGAAGCTCTGCCATGTAAAAAGGCAGATAGCTCAAGCTCCAAGAAGATGTTCGAAGAAATAATATTCCCAAGGTTTGGAGTCCCAAGGATAGTCATAAGTGATGGAGGATCACATTTCATCGACAAACGCTTTGAGCAATACTTATTGAAGCATGGAGTACGCCATAATGTCGCTACTCCGTATCACCCTCAGACAAGTGGCCAAGCAGAGACATCAAATAAGCAGATCAAGAATATTCTTCAGAAGACAGTGAATGAAATGGGAACTGCATGGAAGGACAAACTTCCCGATGCATTATGGGCATATCGAACAGCATACAAGACACCTATTGGGATGTCACCATATCAACTAGTCTATGGAAAGACCTGCCACTTACCAGTAGAGCTGGAATTCAAAGCTCACTGGGCCATCAAGAAATGGAATATGGATCTAGAAGCAGCAGGAGAGAAGAGGAGGATGCAAATCTCTGAATTAGAAGAATGGAGAGAGAAAGCCTATCACAACGCCAAGATATACAAAGAAAGAGTGAAAAGATGGCACGACAAGAGAATCAAGATCAAGGAGTTCACACCCGGAGACAAGGTATTACTTTTTAATTCCAGGGTCAAACTCTTCGGGCAAGGAAAGCTTCGAAGCAAATGGGAAGGACCGTTCGAAGTAGTAAGCTCATCATCGCATGGAGCCGTTACGCTTCGCAACAACGAAGGTACGATATTCAAGGTAAATGGTCAACGCCTTAAAATATTTTTAGAGCCCATTGAGGAAATAGGTGAAATAGATGAATTAAACTTCTTTCTCAATTAGGTAGTTGGGCCCGACCTTTTTACTTTTCGTTTTTCGGGGTCCGGGGTATTTTTCCGAACGACAAAAATATGCTAATTAGGTTGCGAAAAACCTGGCGGGGGTCCACCCCCCGAGTCGGCCGACCCATAGGGGGAGTCGGCCGACCCATGGACTCCCCTTTCACCGCCGGCTTTTGCATTCGTGATCTTTCCATACTCTTCCTTCGGAATTTTTGCCGATTAGGGTTTTTTGAGATCACGTTGACGCGTTATTCCTTCGGAGATTCCCTTTAGATACCCTTTAGATGCCTCTCCATCCCCCTATATAAAGAAGCCCAGCCTCAAGCCAACCTCATTCCATCTAAAGCCTCCTCCTCCTAGCGTCAAGCTTGCTACGCAGCAATGGTGAAGCCTGAGCAAAACTTAGATAGGAGATTGATCCGCTTCGGGATTGATCTCGACACCATCCCAAGAGAGGAGCCTGAGAGCAAGGCCATCGTTCTTGCCAAGCCAAAACCCCTAGCCTCTATTCCTCCAAAGCCTCAAGTTTACAGACCATAGCTACTTCGCTCAACCACCATCACCGCACCCAAGCCTTTGCTCCTAGATGGACCTCCACCAAAGGGTCCTATTGTGAAGCTCCCGAAGGCACCAAGATCCTCCCTCCTAAGCACAATGAGATGCTTATGGGAGTGAAGACCAACAAGCAAGGAGAGATCGTCATGTGCCAAGTATAGCACCGGAGAGCGCTCGTATTTTGAGGGAGTCCGTGCTCACCCGAGCAAAGTGAAGTTCGTCCCTCCGAAGGAAGCCCCGAAAGCAGCTCTTGCCGCCTCGAAAGCTCCAAGGAAGCGTCGCAAGACCGTTGCGAGACTTAGAGAAGGAGTTAGAAACTCAACAGCGACGTTATTGCATCTCTGCGAAACTCCCAACATGTCCGGAAAGGTAGCATTGTCACTCTCATAGATAGACTTCGTGCGCAAGAGAAGAGGACGGATAAGTTAGAAAAGAGGTTAGACGCTCTAGAGAAGCGAATTGATTAGATGAGATCTATCTTAGCATCAGAAAGGCCTAGTGTGCTTAGATTAAAAGTTTTAGTTCGCAAGAGTGCTTAGTTAAAGTTTAGTTCGATCTTAGTTCCTTTCAATACTTGTAATCCAGGCCTTAATGAAGATGAAATAAAGTTTTTAGTTATATTTATTATTGCATATGTGTTGCCTCTTTTGTCTCCACCTTGTTGTGAATGAAGATAACAGGAATCTAGTGTGGGGAGGCAACCGACGGCGAAACTAACGGAGATCGCGAACCAGCAAAAATATTTGAGAACATACGACATAAAGATCACGCACGACAAGCGGACCCCGAGGGCCACCTACCGGAGTCGGCCGCCCCACATCCGGGTCGGCCGCCCATGGGCCGGGCCCATTTGGCTCCGGCTTTCGTCCACGGACGGTGGTTTGCTTCCCTACGTTCCAAAATTTATACCGATCACGTTTTTCCGATTCGTTTGGGGAACACTTTGAATTAAATCATCGATATATATACGAGAAGGTAGATTATTTTAATCATGACCCCAAGATAGACTCACACCATGATAATTCCCGAGAATCCCCGTTCTTTGTTGGGAACGCATTTTATAGGGACCCCATTTTACTTAAGTTGTTGAGGACAGTGATATAGCATGGACCATGAGAACCTGATTTCTTTATATCTAGTTGCTTGGAGAATTTCTTTTCGAAAATCTTAAAATGTTAGCTATACTTCTCCTCCGTGGTTATAAATGCCTATAGAGCCTCGTCGACAAAATTCGTAAGACCAAAGACATAAGCTTTTTATTTGTGTTGAGAATAGTCTTGGCGGTATTAGAGCCTTAGAGAAGGGTCTCTTACTCATATGATCAAGTGCACTTACACCCACATATATATCTGTTGCTCCTACACCGGAGTACGCAAAAACATGCTTTCCGCCTTTCATCCATCTCCTACACCGGGAGAGGATACATACACTTTCTAGGATTTTTATATGCTCCAAGGATTGTTATCACCATCCAAAGATGTTGAAAGAAGATTATTATTGTCATCATCATCATCGTATTCAAGAAAGTTATTGTGTCCGAGAGTGAGACATGGGCTATGCAAAAATAATGTTTAAAAACAAAAAAAAAGTTATTAAAAAAAAAGAAAAGAAAAGAGATAGCCCATGAGCTCTTAAGTATTGTAATCCCAAGAGAAGGAAAGTTCAAAGAAGCTCAAAGAGCTATTCAAGAAAAGATCAAGCAAAGCAATGTTCAAGAGAAGAGTGTGCAAGAGAGGGAAGGAGCATTATTATCATCAATTTAGCCACCAAATATTCCACACACTTGCACACACTTGATCTAGAGTAAGGTCCCCCTCTCCTTGGTTCCCGTTTTTGACTAATCAATATGCACAGGTAAAAATGCTATTCCTTGAAATACCTTAAACTCCACATAAGCCTTAGTAGAATAGGAGGCATACCCTTCTACATGCCTCAAGTGAGTTCCATAAATACTACATACATTGAGAGATTTGAGTGCTCTATACTTAATGGTGAGATCCACAAATACCACATATAATGAGTGACCCGAGTGTGCTACATGATGGAGAAGGGTAAGCTAAGTTTTCTTTGCAAAAATGTTATAAAAACTCCGAGTGACAGATTGATAGAAAGACGGATCTCTACTTCGCGCTGTTCCATCTTTCAACTCCCCAAAGTTCAATGGTAGACACTTTGAATCCCGCAGTACAGGTATGATCAGGGATAATCTAATGTTGATGTCTTGGTTTGAGGCTATGCTTAAAGTAATCCATCCTTTTCCTCGAGACGAGTAAAAGACAAGTGTGGGGGAGTTTGTTGACGGTCGTTAACTCATAAAATTAACCGTCAACTTAGCATGCAAATGGACCTATTCATAAATACTTGATAGATATAGGGTTACCACTGACAGAATTCCACGAGTTTTGGTGAATATCTATTTCTGCAGGGGTGACAACTGAAAACTACCCAAGATGGCCCACATGTCGGGTTTACATAGAGAGAAAGACCGAACGGGTGAAAAAGTATAATCTAGAAGACTCCGAGAAGGCAACACACGAAGCTCGGGGCCCACTGGCATTGGCCGGGGTCGGCCGACCCGAGGAGGGGAGTCGGCCGACTCCCCATCTCCACCAATCGGGTGGAGTCTCGCGGATCCCGCCTCCACCGACTTTGAAGATCAATAATTATCGTCCATTTAGGTCGGTTTGATCCGAGGGCCGTGGTTAATCCTAGGGGGCTATATAAGCGAGCCCCGGGCCCTCGGGTGAAACCCTAATTCATTCTCCAATTCATTCAAGACTTCAATCTAGAGAGAGAGTTAGATAGAGAAGGGTCCTCGAATGGATCTATCTCTATAGGGTATTAGTATCAAGAGAGATTGAGAGAGTATAGAGTGGAGGTAGATTTCGAGGAAGCCCGGCTGTCGGTGTCTCCTCTCCAGTGTATCTGCGGGATCAAGTCTCCTAACCCGAGGCTTGGTTTCGAATCATTCGGCAATTCAACTTCTAATACTAGTAAGTTCGTTGTTATTATTGTTCTTTGGTTTACAAGTTTACTTTATTTCCGCTTCGCGTTGGGAATAGAGTAATCGTTCTTTAGCATAAGCGTGGTGCTTAGGCTAGGTTCACTTGTAGATGCTCCCTATTCGGCCGGAACCGTGGTAGTAGTGAGGGAAGTGACAATCCCTTTATTACCTTTGTAATCCACTTCCCGTTGGTAGGTAAGGTAGGTCCTTTGTGCCCGGTTTAGCATCCTCTCGTGATGTCTATTCCTCGGGTACCCCCTTAGAACAAAGTAGTCTCAAAGCTTGCCATAGGTTAGAAGAAGACGACGAAGGAGTTCTCTCTATATCGCTTAATTCTCACTTGACTAGCAGCCCAGGGGGTAGTAGTAAAGATCGGGTTAGTCTATTGCACGTTTTCTCTTAGCGGATAAAAACAAATACGATACTCAGGATTTATCTCCCGGGTGAAGTGCTCACCGATATCCGTGCGCTTGCGGATTATTTCTCTTGATTCTTTCGTGTGCGTATCTAGTGTCAACACCAGTCCGCATGGACCTGGTTCATCTCCTCCTTCCCCAGGCCATCTTCTTCTCGCCCCCATCCTCTCCCCGAATCGGCTCACGGCAGAGCGGCTTGCCGGCGGCGAGCTTGTCAGCAGGGTGTCTCCGATCATCCTCTGGTCTCATCTACGAGCGCATCTTACTCGCGGGGTCGGGGCGTGCTCGGCAAGGTAAAATTACATGGCGGCGAGCTTTCCAGCGTGGCCGGCCACAGCGACGGTGACAAAGCGGCTCCGGCGAGCGTCAGCGGCGAGGCCACGGCCTTCCTATCCCTCAATTGGCGCAACGATCATGCAATATGCATCACCAGGGTCCCGTGTAGCTCAATGACGTCGACAAAAACACACGGCGGCGCTCGCGCGAGAGGCGGACTCGGGGCGGAGCTCCGACGAGGACATCGACGCCGATGCCAAGGTGAGACAAGGGTCCCAGGGTCCATCTTCTTCTCGGATCAGCTCAGTAGCTCAAGGCGGAGCTCGACGGCGCTATCTCGGCCAGCGATACGGCCAGAGTTGAACAGGGCATCCTCGCCATGGCGGCGCTCCAGTGCACGCCGGCGATGGCATGGTCAAGGTGACAAGGGTCAGCCAGGGTCATCTTCCAGTTCTAGCGTGCGCACGTTGTGCCACGTGATGAGGCGAGTCCAGATCGGGGATCACGGGTTCCAGACAAGGCCATCACAGTGATGTCGACGGCGTGTCACAGCGGTGCACCGGCGTGCGCACCATGTGGGCATGGTCCCTAGCAGAAGTGCTCTTGGTGGTCGTCTTCTCGGGCTACGGTGAGGCGGGTTCGGATCTACGGTCTAGTGCGGCCAGGGCTCTTCTTCGCGCAGAAAGAACGGCTCGCCATGGCAGGGTCTGGCCACGGCGGCGGCATGGCGGTCACATCCTCTCTGGCGTACTCCGACACCGGGGTCTGTTGGGCTTGGCTGGTCCGTGCACGTGTGTGATGTACGCGTGTCCGGGAGCGGGGATGCTCCATCGCAGCGTCCTTCCCGATGCGGGAATGCGACGGCGAGCATGGTTGGTCCGACGAGAAGGGACGGCGAGCGGGAACGGCTGCTCACCGAGTCGTGTAGGCGACCAGGGCTTCGCGGAGAGGTGGTGCAGGCGGTGTTGTTGTCGAGACCAAGCTCGCGGTGGTAGGCCGTTGGCGCAGTCGTACAACGTTGGCTCCTCCTTCTCCGGCGGATTCTTCTTGCTCCGGCAGCGTGCGGCGAACGGCGGCTTCACCTCCTCCTTTTCCCGACTTCTTCTTTCTTCCTCCCATCTTCTCCTTCTCTATCCTTCGGCTCTGGTGGTTGCGTGGCTCGGCGAAGATGCTAGCGGTGTGGCGAGGCAGCGGGAAAGAAGAGGTGAAGGCATGGCGGCGGCGGCGGCTTGGAAAATTGGCCGAGAGCGGGGGCGGCTGAGGGGTTTCTTATTGGTGGCCGGCTAGGGTTCCGCGAGGGCTTCTGGGCATCCGTGTCCATGTGATGTGACGGCCGGGACACGCGTCGGTTGATCTGGAGGCGAGCGTACGGACGTCGGGGCGCCGAGGCGGGGCGCGCGTCCAGGTTGGCGCGAGCGTGGGCGCGTCCGCGCGAGCAAGCGCGCGCGGCGTGGTCCGGTGGGTCCCAGATGACGCGAGCGCCAGAGCATCCGGTGCGCGGCAGTTGGCCTCCGCTTGTCACGACGTGGGGGAGGCAGGGCGTGGTAGCGGCGTGGTCGACTTGCTCTGCTTCGCTGGGAAGGCTTCGACTGGGGAGACATATGACTTGTGGGCTCCACCTGTCATTGCCTGCGGAAGGAGAGACAGGGCACGTGGTGTGCTGCTCCACTTTGGTCGTCGGGTTGGGCCGCGAGTTGCTCCCTGGGCCGGCTGCTGGTGTTTGGTCCTTGGACCACGGAGGAGAAAAGAGGGAAGACAGGCCGGCTTTGGAGAAGGGAAAAAGATGGGCCGGCAGAGAAAGAAATGGAGAGGTGAGCTGGGCCGGCGAGAAGGATATGTGGGCCGGCGGCTTTGGCTAGAAAGGAGAAAGGAGGGAGAGGGGTCTAGCGGGCCAGCGGGTTGCCCGGGCCGAAATGGCTTTGTCCATTTCCTTTCCCATTTCTTTGTCTTTTCCTTTTCTGTTTTTGGCTTTTGGGTAAGTGTATATGTGTATATTTATGCTTCACATTATTTGTGCAATGTTGCATGGTGGACATAATGGTCATAGGCTAGTTGGGATACTATTCCCATAACATTATCATATATATATATTTCATATTTATTTATCACATAAATAAATATGTGTGTAGTTGATTTATTTAATCAATACAACAGAAAATCCAATAAGATCCAAATCAAACATGTTGCCTATCACATTAATGGTGCTAGCGTGATTTAACCATAAATGTCTCATATATAACCTAATGGTATGATGCATAATTAAGATAAGGTCCTAGCATGGGTTAGGGTGCTATGGTTTCCTAGTAGGTTATGTGTGTCACTAACCCTAGACATTAGGCTCATAAAGTGATAGTATATGATTCTATGTTTGTCTCATCTTGAGATTGTGGATAAGTTCCATATATACATAACATGGCATCACTCCTAGGGTTAGCACTAGGGCTCATGCTAGGTTAGTTGTTGGTCATAGGTTCTACTACCGAGTAGGTGAGATCAACCTAGAAGCTCAATCATGTCATATGATTACAGAGGTTATGCTAAGTCTTGTCATTAGGTTACGAGTGTTTAACTTAGGGTCCTAATCACATGTGGCTTAAGGCATGCATTAAGACACATGTGATGATAATATAATGCGGTGCTTAGCAACTAAACATGGGTGCTAAGTGTGCGAATAGGTAGGGTTTCCTACATGACAAGCAACAAACAAGGGTTTGTTTAGAAAAAATTTTGTAGTTGGGATTTTTGTGTTGGTGAATTTTCCGGGTTGTTACAGTCCTACCCCCTTATCAGAATCTCGTCCCCGAGATTTAAGGTGTGCAGTACTACTCGAAGTGTGGTAACATGATGTCTACTCGAAATCTAACTTCTTGTTCGTCATAGTTCGATGTAGTTGTTCCATTGAGTTGTAGGAGTTGTAGTAGTAGGGAGTCTTAGCATGTGGTTAACGTAGGAAAGGGTCCTAATTTAGTTTAGACAATATCAGGTCTTTCTAGTTTAAGAGGTATGCTTTAGGCTCCTGATTTCGATCCAGGGTCCAGTGGGGTTATGGGTCCACCACGCTTCCGCTACGTTGCTTTGACAAGTGTAGTTATCATCCTTATTTCCGTTCTGGTAGGCTTTCTCCAAGCATAGATGATTATTGGGGCACCAGGGTATAGTGAGATGGGGTCAACCAAAACGGGTTTGTTGAAGGGTAGGGCTATTCCTAACCTACACCTCTATGGCTTATTTGGCAAAGTGCAGAAAGAACAATTGATATAAAAATATAGACTGATGATGGAAGGGTAAACTTGTATTCATGGTAGACCAACTTCTGGTACAAATATGGGGGATCATACATGAACTAGAGGTACTAGATAAGACATCATTGAAGCCTCAGCTTGAATCGTGCATCACTCCATTCTATAGGTTGGTGGTGTTGATGGCATTCTGTTGAGCGAGGCGCCAACGAGCAGCTCTTCTGGCACCGTGGTTCATAAAACACAGGACTTGCTTGGCGGGGGTTGCAGCTGATGTAGCGGTCTTGTTGTTAGGGCAGTTGACTACCCTGTGTCCTGGTTGTCCACAACCAAAGCAAGCGGGCAACGCACCACCTGTGGGTGTGGGTGTGGCGGTTGTCCACGTGACAGGGTCCTGAGCAGGTGTTCTCTGAGCAGGGGCTCTCTTAGCGGGGCGATGGTAAGTGGCGGTGTAGGTACCATCATCATAGCTTGAAGCAGGAGTAGTTCTTTCGGTGAAGCGAGAGCAACCATGCGAGGGCACACTTGTACGCTGCCTCGGGTGGTTCAAGATACGAGTTGATTTCTCGAGGCGACGTTTCTCGTTGTCGAGCTCATCAGCCTCCAGGAGGTCCTTCTCAATCTCGATGCACTTGTTGATCATCTCGCGCAAGGTGTAGCTCTTGTTGCCTGAGAGGGAAAGCTTGATGCGAATGTTCAGGCCCTTGCGATAGTAGTACATCTTCTCCTTCTCTGAGTTTGCATACGTGGGAGGTGCATAACGCAGCAGGCAATTGAAACGGACTGTGTACGCATGTATCCTATCATTGCCTTGCTTGATGTTGCGAAATTCATCAGCCTTAGCTTCCATGGCACCTTCGAGAATGTGGTACTCGTGAAATTCCTCAACGAACTCCATCCATGAGATGTTGGCAGGGTTGGGGTGGATTTCACAAAAATTGTCCCACCAAGCGCGTGCTGCGCCAATGAGCTGGTGAGCGGCGAGAGCAACACACTCTTCATCAGAGGGCTTGATTACTTGAAAGATCTTCTCGATCTCATGCATCCAATCATCAGCGGCGATGGGGTTGTCGTCAATGCCATCAAAAGTGGGGGGCTTTAGTTTGAAGAAGCCTTCCATCTTTCGCTGGAAGTCATTGGGTGGATAGCGATTTAGCACGTCCTCAGCAAGAGTCTCCATGAGGCGCGTCTGCTGAGCCATTACTTCAGCTAGAAGGGGTGGTTGATGGTCTTCTCCAGCAACATCGCCAGTGGGTGGTGGCGGAGGCGGAGGAAGATCTCTCCCGGCAGGGGCTCCATCAGGCGAACCACGGCTGAAGGGGTTACCATGCTGCGGGGAAGGGGTGTGGGGTTCCACACGTCCTCCATGGCGACCACGTCCACGTCCACGACCTAGTGCATGGCCACGGTTAACTGGTGCAGGAGAACGGGCACGATGGTTCTTCAGACGTTCAGAGCGACGGGTCAGCATCGTGCTGCATTGATCTCAAATGTATTAGGTGCAGGTGACATGACTTATTAGCAATTTAATGTAATCATTTAGCGGTTTAAGCAATTTAAAACATTTTAAGCTAGTCCTACACTCAATCAAAGATGCAAGAAGAACCATAAGATGCGATAAAATCCAAGCACTCATTACATTGGGTTTAATTACAAGGCGATATCCTTGGTAGCTACACCAAGAGATTTGCGAAGAAACGTACTATGCGTATGTAGTTCATGGTGGTAGACATTCTACTCTACTCATGGTGCGACTGATAGTCATGTAGGGCTCATCTTCACTATCTTCTACCTACCCACTTATCAGGATGATTCTTCCCTGTAGAGTGAAACTAGTGGAGTAAAGGAGCTTTCTTCAAATTTTCCTATCGGACATCTCGGGTCTAGGTGTGTTTGGCTTCATCCCATTACCCTATGGCACTATTGGAGGCATCGAGGGCACTGGGTAATAGACGGTAGGGGGCCATGCTCGAGGAGTTCGTACGCATCTTGCGTCACCAATTGAAGAGTTGCATGTGCGAAAGGTTGCACAGTAGTAAGGATGGTGTTTCCTATCTCATGAATGATGTAGGGATTCAAAGCGACATTCCTTTACTTGGGAGAATCTACTGTAGCAGACCTCTGCTCCTCTAGGCACAACCCATGTGTGGCACGTATATTGTCCCTTGTCTTCGGAGCTCCTACTCTTGAAGCACTTCTTGCAAGACTTGGGCATATCCATCGTGGTACTCTAGGTAGAAGACATGCTCTTCAAGGTCGTCATCTCCACTTGGGTCCAAGAAATAGGGTTAGCAAGTCCATTTCAAGAGGTAAGCAATGCACAAAATGGTGCAAAGTCGGTAATATAACCGAAAGAAGGGCTGGCTCAACCTATTCTATCGTCCAAACCTGAGGGTCTCATCCTAGGGTCAAGCATGGAGCTGATACCAACTGAAACATCCTCAATTTTCCACGAAGGGAAAATCTCATAGAACGATATACAACTGTTGATAATCAATTCCATACATCGAATTATAAATCTAAAGAGTACAATAGAGGGGTTTACATTAATAATTAGAACGCCACAAGGCGAAACCAAAGTATATCTAACATCCAGAACAGCTTGAGAAGGCGGAAGTAACGCGGAAGCAACTCCAAACTCCAACTTGAGTGCAGGCACGAGACCTTCTAATCCGTTTGACACCTCTGAGAAGCAGGAAAATCTGCACACCGCCAGATGTGTGCAAGCCATTGTCAGCACCGAATGAGCTTTAGTGGAAAAGAGAAAATAAAGGGATCTGGCGATCCTATAGTTTAGCTATGGTTTGCATCCTAGCGCATGCGAAGTTGCAACAAATAGTAATAATAATAATAGTCAAGTTTAACTCATTCCCATTCCCACACACACATCCCATCCATCCCAATCCATCTTCGTCCATCTCAAAGCCATCTCAATCCATCTCAAATCCATCACCACACCTCCATCACCAAGTCTCACCACATCTCACACTCAAGTCGGCGAGACCAACTCCCTCTTGGTTCTGTCTCGGCGGCCCGCATCCACGCCCGGACTCACGGCCGGAAAGCTCGGGAAGGTAGAACACTCCTCTCCTATCTAGTGAAGCAGAACACAGGACAGGTCCATAGCTGACAAGTCAGCATATGTATCGACCGATCAACCAAGAACACTCTGCAGAGGTTTCACATCCCACAAGATTACCATCATTGACAAGGCCTTAGTCTAGGCTGATTTCGGCTGCTTGCTATAATAGAACGATACCATCCTGCCACTCAGCCCTAGGAAAACTCCGGGAAACACCTCGAGCAACGCTGAGACTGGGAAAGCATAGTACCGGGCCCCATGAAGTGGCACTAGCATCTAGGACGGTAAGGGCATCCTCATCCTACCGCCCACCCTATCACCTCACAACCAAGCGAATGGCATCATTCTACCAAGTAGTCCAAATTCGTCTCCCCATCATAAGGAGCTCATGGAATGCAAAAAGGAGTCCCGAAGAAACCGAGTACTAGTAAGTCCTTAGGGATGACTAAGCCGAATGTCTCCATCAAGGGTTCCCTGTTCGGGCTAACACAAAGACCACGTGCCACCACAACACCTCCTTCCCGGGCTCTACCTCTCCAAAGCTCACACCCCGGGACCATCTCATATCACATCACCATTTACCCGCCACAGGTATCTCAGTCAGGGGTGCCCAGGTTGCACCCCACGGCAAGACTCGCTCCAAAAGCTCGTCATAGATCCCAGCTCGGTCGACTCGACCCTCACCCTCCATGCACCCAAGTCACACCCGCAGAACCACCAGATCCTCACCAAGTCCACCAAGGCTGGCATCCCAAGCCAAACCATTCCCAAGGGTTCACCACCCGCATCACATCTCAGATACAATGCGAAGCGGAGTTATAATAAGTATGGTGATATATATATAAAATGCAAGCAAGCAGAAAGGTGGTAATAATAATAAGTGCAAGCGCAAAGCTGGGTAACATGGTGAAGGGTTTCAATCAAGGTAATAATGGCTCGTGCAATAGCATGCATCATATACTAGCAAAGGAATAAATATAAAGCGCTAGCAATTCTATCAATTATGCAATGTCTATAGGATTCTCTAAAAGAAGGTGCTTGCCATGACACTGCGATGTCGAGGTAGTAGTGGTACAAATCCAACCGTAGTCGTACAAGTCCTCCTCCGTCCGATGTAGTTGATCAACGGGGCTTCTCCTCCTAAGTCGACTCTGTAATCGAGACATAATAGTCGCGTTAGCGACTCCTATAGAATCCACAAAGAACCAAATGAATATCAAAAAGATCCAAATGCACTCAAACATAGGCTCATGATATGGAGCATAATTTTAGATGAATTTCGATATAAAGATCATTATTTTTGGAGCTCGTATGAATAAGTTATGAATTTTCGAAGTTAATACAATATTCTAAAAAAGAAAAGAGGGGGAATAATTCCTGGCGCGACACGTGTCGGTCTCTCGGATAGTCCACGCGGCGATGCGTGGTCAGCTGATGTGATAAGGACTGGCGACGTGGCGGTGACGTCATGCCGACGTCGCATTGACCATGGTCAACTATCTCGGGTCGGTAATGGGCCGAGCGGGGCCGGATTAGGGCTGGGCATGGGCGGGACCGGGCCGGCCCGGCCGTAACGTGGCGCGCTGTGGTTGCGCCACGTCACCATTTGGATCTCGGAGCGGGCCTGGTCCGTGGCGTCGCTCCTCCGGCTCACGGTGGTCTACGGTTGATGGTCCATAGACCACAACACGGTCTATGTTGAACCACGTCCATTCATTGGTTTCTGCACACGGTGTTCGTAGACTAGGTCTATCTGGTCACCGTCTAGTAGGGTCTTGGTTCACGAGGCTGGCTTGTGGTGGATAGCAGCCACGGGGTCCAGCAGTCAGTGGCTCCGGTCCGCATGGACCTGGTTCATCTCCTCCTTCCCCGTGCCATCTTCTTCTCGCCCCCATCCTCTCCCCGAATCGGCTCACGGCGGAGCGGCTTGCCGGCGGCGAGCTTGTCAGCAGGGTGTCACCGATCATCCTCTGGTCTCATTTACGAGCGCATCTTACTCGCGGGGTCGGGGCGTGCTCGGCAAGGTAAAATTACATGGCGGCGAGCTTTCCAGCGCGGCCGGCCACAACGACGGTGACAAAGCGGCTCCGGCGAGCGTCAGCGGCGAGGCCACGGCCTTCCTATCCCTCAATTGGTGCAGGGCATCCTCGCCATGGTGGCGCTCCAGTGCACGCCGGCGATGGCATGGTCAAGGTGACAAGGGTCAGCCGGGGTCATCTTCCAGTTCTAGCGTGCGCACGTTGTGCCACGTGATGAGGCGAGTCCAGATCGGGGATCATGGGTTCCAGACAAGGCCATCACAGTGATGTCGACGGCGTGTCACAGCGGTGCATCGGCGTGCGCACCATGTGGGCATGGTCCATAGCAGAAGTGCTCTTGGTGGTCGTCTTCTCGGGCTAGTGCGCGCACCAGGTGCGCCACGATGAGACGGGTTCGGATCTACGGTCTAGTGCGGCCAGGGCTCTTCTTCACGCAGAAAGAATGGCTCGCCGTAGCAGGGTTTGGCCACGGCGGCGGCATGGCGGTCACATCCGCTCCGGCGTACTCCGACACCGGGGTCCGTTGGGCTTGGCTGGTCCGTGCACGTGTGTGATGTACGCGTGTCCGGGAGCGGGGATGCTCCATCGCAGCGTCCTTCCCGATGCGGGAATGCGACGGCGAGCATGGTTGGTCCGACGAGAAGGGACGGCGAGCGGGAACGGCTGCTCACCGAGTCATGTAGGCGACCAGGGCTTCGCGGAGAGGCGGTGCAGGCGGTGTCGTCGTCGAGACCGAGCTCGCGGTGGTAGGCCGTTGGCGCAGTCGTACAGCGTTGGCTCCTCCTTCTCCGGCGGATTCTTCTTGCTCCGGCGGCGTGCGGCGAACGGCGGCTTCACCTCCTCCTTTTCCCAACTTCTTCTTTCTTCCTCCCATCTTCTCCTTCTCTATCCTTCGGCTCTGGTGGTTGCGTGGCTCGGCGATGATGCTAGCGGTGTGGCGAGGCAGCGGGAAAGAAGAGGTGAAGGCATGGCGGCGGCGGCGGCTTGGAAAATTGGCCGAGAGCGGGGGCGGCTGAGGGGTTTCTTATAGGTGGCCGGCTAGGGTTCCGCGAGGGCTTCTGGGCGTCCGTGTCTGTGTGATGTGATGGCCGAGACACGCGTCGGTTGATCTGGAGGCGAGCGTACGGACGTCGGGGCGCCGAGGCGGGGCGCGCGTCCAGGTTGGCGCGAGCGTGGGCGCGTCCGCGCGAGCAAGCGCACGCGGCGTGGTCCGGTGGGTCCCAGATGATGCGAGCGCCAGAGCATCCGGTGCGCGGCAGTTGGCCTCCGCTTGTCGTGACGCGGGGGAGGCAGGGCGCGGTAGCGGCGTGGTCGACTTGCTCTGCTTCGCTGGGAAGGCTCCGACTGGGGAGACATATGACTTGTGGGCTCCACCTGTCATTGCCTGCGGAAGGAGAGACAGGGCACGTGGTGTGCTGCTCCACTTTGGTCGTCGGGTTGGGCCGCGAGTTGCTCCCTGGGCCGGCTGCTGGTGTTTGGTCCTTGGACCACGGAGGAGAAAAGAGGGAAGACAGGCCGGCTTTGGAGAAGGGAAAGAGATGGGCCGGCAGAGAAAGAAATGGAGAGGCGAGCTAGGCCGGCGAGAAGGATATGTGGGCCGGCGGCTTTGGCTGGAAAGGAGAAAGGAGGGAGGGGGGTCTAGCGGGCCGGCGGGTTGCCGGCCGAAATGGCTTTGTCCATTTCCTTTCCCATTTCTTTGTCTTTTCCTTTTCTCGTTTTTGGCTTTTGGGTAAGTGTATATGTGTATATTTATGCTTCACATTATTTGTGCAATGTTGCATGGTGGACATAATGGTCATAGGCTAGTTGGGATACTATTCCCATAACAATATCATATATATATTTCATATTTATTTATCACATAAATAAATATGTGTGTAGTTGATTTATTTAATCAATACAAAAGAAAATCCAATAAAATCCAAATCAAACATGTTGCCTATCACATTAATGGTGCTAGCGTGATTTAACCATAAATGTCTCATATATAACCTAATGGTATGATGCATAATTAAGATAAGGTCCTAGCATGGGTTAGGGTGCTATGGTTTCCTAGTAGGTTATGTGTGTCACTAACCCTAGACATTAGGCTCATAAAGTGATAGTATATGATTCTATGTTTGTCTCATCTTGAGATTGTGGATAAGTTCCATATATACATAACATGGCATCACTCCTAGGGTTAGCACTAGGGCTCATGCTAGGTTAGTTGTTGGTCATAGGTTCTACTACCGAGTAGGTGAGATCAACCTAGAAGCTCAATCATGTCATATGATTACGTAGGTTATGCTAAGTCTTGTCATTAGGTTACGAGTGTTTAACTTAGGGTCCTAATCACATGTGGCTTAAGGCATGCATTAAGACACATGTGATGATAATATAATGCGGTGCTTAGCAACTAAACATGGGTGCTAAGTGTGCGAATAGGTAGGGTTTCCTACATGACAAGCAACAAACAAGGGTTTGTTTAGAAAAAATTTTGTAGTTGGGATTTTTGTGTTGGTGAATTTTCTGGGTTGTTACACCCACAAGGCCTCGGCCCCGTAACCAGCCGGACGATCCCGGTCGCGACCGTCGAGGGACCAGAAGGAGCCGAGCGGACCCCCATGAGACGCCACAGACCCCATCGAGTGGGGCGGGCCACCATGAGGCGGCCTCGATGAAGGGCCGGGGGCGCTTTCGGCTCCTCCTTGCTGCCCTTGGGGGCTCGGGTGCACGACCCCCTCTTGTTGTCGCCGTTCTGCCTCCTCGATCTGCAGCTGCCTCTGCTGCATCTCGTCCCACTGCTGCGCCTCCGGCAGTTTTATGAAAGGATGCTCCGGCGGCAGCACGCCCTCAGTCTGCTCCACCATGGGCCGTGGCTCTGGAGGCTCGAGCTGCTCCTCCTCCTCCTGTTGCTGGGGCTGCCCCTGCAGCTGCTGTTGCTGCTGCGCCCCAGAGTGAGGAGGACTGGACGCTGACCCTGCCTCGCCGGCTGGTACCCGGCTCGGGGCCGACGCCCCCTCGGGCTGCACGGGCTGGCTGGACTTCTCCTCTTCCTCCTTCTTGCGCTCCTCCTCGAGCGCGCGCAACCCCTTGGGCCAAGGCGCCTTGGGCCCAGAACCTCCCTTAGGGACGGAGTCCTCGCTCAAAGAACTCCACCCCGAGCCCTCCTCGTCGTTGACCGAGATGGGCTGCGCCTCGGTCCCCGGCTTGTCCGCCTCAACGGCTCCCTCCGGCAGGTCGGCGACGGCCGCCGCGGCGCCGCTTGAGGCGGCAGGACCAGGCACCGCGACCAAGGGGGTCGCTCCCAGCACTTGCGTCGAGGGGGGGTCTCCTCCCCCTGCGACCGTCGAGGCACCGGCACTAGCATCAGCCGGCACTGCCGTCGGCCCCGCCCCCTTCTTCAACTTCTTGGAGGGGGTGAGGTTGTAGGACAGCAAGGGGCGTTTAATCCTGAAAGAGGTATAAGAAGAACGTGAAAACAATCGCCAGCATAAAGCTTACGACAGAAAGTAAAACGAGCTCGAGAAAGCTTACCCCACTGGAAGGGAGGGCTCCCTCCCAACTCCGCTCGAGCCGCTCGGGGGCTTCAAGACTCCAGCAGCTTCGCTCGAGCCGCCCGGGTTCTTCGAGCCACCCGGCTGAGCGTTGCGGCCGCTCGGGGGCTTGGCGACTTCCACCCGAGCACGAGCACGCTCAGGCTCACTCGCGGCGCTCTTCTCCGGCTCGCGCTCCCGGTGCGTCGACGTGCACCCGGTTTGACGGTCGCTCGAGGAAGCCCGATGCTCCCTTGGGCGCTCGACGTCCCGGGAGGACGCGGAGGTGCGCGTCTCCCCGGCCCGCTGACCTTGAGTGCGCACGCCCTGCACCGGAGCCATGGCCTGGACTGGGGGAGAGTGCGACCGGCGTCGCGATGGAGACGACGAGGTGTCGCGGCTCGTGCGGCGCGTCGGCGCCGCCGGCTGGTCCGCCCGGCCATGCTCCCCCGGCCTCGGCAGCTCGACTCGCTGCTCTGAGGTACCCTCCTGCACGGGACGAGGTGGAGGCATCAGATGCCGGGATCCAACGGCATCATCGCTATCAGCATCATCATCATCATCCTCCTCATCCTCCTCGGTGCTCGGCGTCACCGAGCGGGAATCCTCCCCAGACAACTCTCCCCGATTGCGTTTTCCCATGCGCACTTGTTTCTGGTAGTGCGCATAGGCCCTCTTTCCTCTCTCCTTCCTCTCCTTGGCCTTCTCCTCCTGCTTACGCTCGGCGGCAAGGCGCCTCACCTATCTGTCGGAAGCGTCCTCCTTCACCGGCGGAATCGACTCCCTGTGGTTGATCATCCCCTGAAAAAGAGACGCGTGATAGTTAGAGAGATAGGCCTCGAAGCCAAGAGCAGGGAACAGGAAAAGAGCCTCAAAGAAACTCACCAAGCCCAAGATGTCCACGTCCGGACGCATGGGGAAGTAGTTGATCTCCTCCGCAGAGAAGGAGTTGTCCTCGACCGCCTGGCGCACGCACTCGGCGATTATCTCGGCGTCGAGGGCCTCGGGCGACATCTGGCTCCCCTCGAGAGCGTCAGGGTCGGCGTTCGCCCTCATCTGGTCCAGACGAAGCAGGCACTCCATCAGCGGGAGCACTCGCCGGTCGTGGAATCCCGCGATAACGTGGGCGGCTAACAGATGAATCTGCCCCACCTTCATGTTGCAGAGCCGTCCCAACGCCTCGAGGAGGGGATCGAGGTGCTTCCTCTCGTCCCTGGGCGGACCGTACACCCATTTCTCCCCGACTAGGGTGACGACGCGGTTCGAGAACTCGGGGAACAAACCCCCCTCGTTCCGCAAGTAGAACCAGTAGGAGTCCCATCCTGCGTTGTTCGAAGTCATCTTAGCGGGGATCCAATCTTTTCCCCGCTTCAGGGCAATCACGCAGGAGCCCGCCCGCGCGTACCTCCGTTCTCCTTCTTGCAGTGCATGGGTGTAGAGGATCGCCTTGAAGATCCACAAGAAGAGATCCCACTGCGGCGCCATGCCAAGATACCCCTCGCAGACGGCGGCGTACGTGGCGGCGTGGGAGATGGAGTTGGGAGAGAAATGGTGGAGCTCCACCCCGAAGAAGTGGGGGAGCGCCCTCATGAAGCGACTCGGGTGCGCCCCGAGTCCGCGCTGGTGGAACTTGACGAAGCTGATGACGTAGCCCGCCGGCGGGTCAGGCTCCCGGTGGTCGGCGTCGGGCACCATCCACTCCGGTGGCCCCTCCAGCGGATTGGGAAGGAGCAGCCCGGCCTCGACGAGCCCCTCGAGCATCGCCGTCGTCGCGCCCGACTCCGGCCACGGCCCCGCCTCATGCATGACGATGGGAGTGGGAGCCTTGGAGACCTTCCTGGAACCTTGGGAGCGCCTGGAAACCATGGCGAATGCGGCGACGGAAGTGGTGGCAGCGGCGAGGCGGACGCGGCAGGAGAAGCGGTGCGCAAGCTTTCAGGCGATGGCGGTGGTGGAAGCAAAGGGCGCTCGGGCTCCTGGCGGTGGCAAGGCGAGAGAGATGGCGGAATGAAAGAGAAGAGGACGGCGGCCCCCTCCCTGCGTTTTATAGGCACAAGGGCTGTAAGGCAACGGGCGGATTGGACGGCTGCAACACGTTTATCCAACGGCCATAAGACGGACCGGCAGATTCACCAACGGTAGGGTAAAAACTGCATTAAATGCGGCTGCCAACCGCCTCCTCGATTCTCGCTGCAGGTACACGTGTCGCTAGCCCGGCGCTGAACCGTCGCCCGGGTCCACCACGACCGCGCCGTTCCCGCTCCTCCTGGGCCCGCTGTAACACCTCAAGTGTTAATAGCCAAATTGCATATAATTACATGGCATAAGCATCATTAAGTTAAATTGGCATTGCATTTGATGTGATTTGAAATTTGAAATTCAAATTCAAATTTGAAAAACCTACTTTCTAAACTACTAGGAATTTTGATATGGTTCAAAAAGCAAAAGTGTCATTTTCATTGTTTTGAGTAACTTTCATGTTTGAAGATTTTCATGTTCCAATATGAAATCTGGAGTTTTTGAAAAAGGGAAAAATCTCCTCTTGCTACGGTGCACCGCCATCCCTCCCCTCGCTCACCTTCGCCGCCGTGGCCATCGAGCCTCTTCCCGGTTTTCCCGCGATCGGGCGCGTGGACGACGACGCGAAGGCCCCGGCCACCTCCCCGCACCGCCCAAGGCCGAAGCCGGCCACTTCATCTTCTCCTCCTCCCCATTCTCTCTCGGTCGCCACCGAGTACCACACTGTCGCCCCACAAATTCGTCCGCTTTGCTCGCTCATTTTCCAATTCCTCTCATCCATAGCGCCGCCGTGACCTGCTCTACCTCCCCGACTCGACCGTGTCCCGAGCCGTTGCAAGGTGAGCCCTCTCACCGCGTCGCCGCCATGGCCGCGAGCTCGGGTTCGCCGAGGCCCCAACCCCCTGCCATAGAATCGTCCTCCATCTTCGTAGCCTTAGGGTCGCCCTAGCACCACGGTGCTCACGCGCCCGTGTCCCGGCTGTCTGCTTCACCGGAGCCGGCGAATTTAGCACCGCCGCCGGTTGTTCCGTCGCCGGAGCCGCTCCTTGCGCCGCCGCCCTAGCTCGTCGCCCTAATCCATCCCATTTTCTAGCTTATCGTGTGCGGGAGGTCGAGAGGAGCACAGCGGTACCGGTTCCGTCGCCGGGAAGTTTGCCGGCGTTGAACTTTGGCCGGCGAGACCGCTGCTCTTCCGCCTTGGGTGACTGACGGGTGGGCCCGTCAGTTTGAAGCCGCGCGCGTACGCGCCACGCTCGCGTGGGCCGCGTCGCCACCCCGTCGCCGGCCGGCGGCGCTGGCCTGGCGTCGCCGGCCGCGCTCGCCCCGGGCCGCCGCTCGGCCAGGCGCTGCGCCACCGCCCAGGGCCGCTCGCCGCGCTGGGCCGCGCGCGCATGCGCTGTGCCGCGGGCCGAGTGGGCCAAATCGGCCCGAGTGCCGGTTTTCATTTTTGAAAATACTTTTCCATTTTAATTTTGAGTGAATAGTGTTAGTATTTGTCTATTTTGTATAAAATTAGCCATAGCTCCAAAAATTATGAAAATTTTTGGGTACCCTCTTTGTTATGTTGTGAATCTAGGAAAAATATGAAATCTGATTTTGGGCAATGTTTTGCATGTTAATTAATTAGCTCATTTAATTAATAAAGGCTTCTTCTTTCAATTTTAATAATTTATTTACTGTTCCAAAAATCATGAAATTTATTGTGTGACTTAGTTATGATGTAAATAGCTTAAAATAAAATTTTGGACTTAATTGGAATAATTTTATTTTATGCCTTATTTATGCTTAATTAATTAATTGTTTAATGCTTTAATTAATCTTTAAACTTGATTAACCATTATAGGGATTGTTTGACTTTTTGGATTGAGTGTTGACCCTAGGTCATTACTCCTAATGACCTTTGGCACCTTTACTTAATTGTTTGAGCTCATGTTTTTCATGCCAATATGTTTAATAAAGGTTATTTTATGTGCCTAAGTTAATTAAAGTAAAATCTTAGGTGCGAGGTGTTAGGTCTTTAACGAGGATGAATTGTTATATGTTCGGTTGTGTAGATCTCGGTAAGTGTGTTTGCTTTTCATAAGAAAATAACAATGCCTTGTTATAGTGATTTGAATATAGGCGGAGAACTCGAACGAGCGTCCAAAGATGTAATCATATCAACTTGTCATCATGAGCATCATGTCATCATCACTATCCTCACTTATGTGGTCGTATACTTATTCAATGCATATGCATGCAATAGGTGCGCCAGCGGGAGTGACCCTGTTGGAATTCGAGGGAACGTGCCCGCAGGAGTCGGAGAATCCTCAGGAGCAGAAAGTTCAGGTGATTGAACCCGAAGCCGGAGAGGAGATCGTTCTTGAGTGCCCACGACACGAACCATCAACCTTCGTAAAAGGCAAGCCCCGGAGCATTTTAACTTCCTAACTTTTTATAACTTAAATATGCTATGTTTGTTGCATTAAGTTCTAGGAATTGAACTGGAACCCTTGCTGCATTTATATCGTTCCTTGTCCAGTTATCATCCTTGAAATCCTCATGATATGATACCGTAGCATTTGCTTAGCCATGCTTAAACGGTAGAAGTCGAGTGATTAATGATCACTTGAGAGAATTAGGATAATGGTTCACGGTTGGCTATACGTGCTATCGTGCAAATAACCATATGGATGTAAATCGATGGTAAGGCAGAACGTGGATGTCACAGGGTCAGGGAACTCTGTAATCAAGCGAACCGTCGTACCGATTAATCACATACAAGGAATGGAGCCTTTCCTAGTCATGTTGAACGCAGCCTGACACTTAGCTGGTAAGGAAGGGTGGTGTCCGCCGTGAAAGCCTAGCAGCTCGACTTAGGCCGGATCGCGAAGAGTATCAAGTGCTCACTCGCCGACAGGTGTTATAATTCTTGATCCATTGGCATATCCGGCGTGGTAGGTCAGTGTGGGAAGTCATGTCCGTAAGTCTAGAGGCAGGTGTTATAATTCCTAACCTCATGGCATGGTGGCGACCCTAAAGTGAGGCGCTGTTCGGATCCGTGATTCCTGAGTTGTACCAACGGTGACCTCAGGCTGCTCTTGCAAAGCATGCCTGGTTGGTGTTAGGTTTTTCCCCAGCTGGGTTGTAATCGATTCGAATCGCCATCGTCTCCTGGATAGTGAGATGCTTGACAGGATTATCTCCATACTTGAAAACATTAAGTTGTTTGGATGGTTAATGATACTTCACAAGACAACGATGATGATGACTCGATATGGTTATGTAATTCTCTTCTCCTTGCTTGTTGTAGCACGAGGGGCAAACATAGATGACGGGTTAAGAAAGATTAACTTGATGCTAGTAATAAAATTGGTTACTATTCTCACTAAAGGCTTTTTATGCAAAATGAGTAAGCCAACTCCACCTATAAAGCTCTGCATAATCCTTGGAGTCTTTATTTCTGTTTCATGTCGGGGAAGTCTTGTTGAGTACAATTGAGTACTCAGGGTTTATTCCCCTTGTTGCGGATGACATCTTCTATAACGTTGCTGCAACTACTGCCTTCTCCCTGCCGGGAATGAAGACTAGACCATTGGGCATGGTCTCTAGTAGACTTCTTACCTTATACTGCTTTTGTAGGATATGAGTTCGAACTGGCAATGTAAACCTTAAACTATGGTTTTGTTTTAAAACTATGCTTCTTCCGCTACCTTACATTCTGGTTTGTAATAACTACAGTGTACTCCGATAATTTGTAAAATGTTGTAACAGGTGATGTGGTTATGCTGAATTACTACGATCTTGGTTCGTTGCAAGTTGGCTTGAAATCCTTCGTGATTTCGTTGGACTACCGGGTTTATATGAGACAGAGTATGGGTGTCAACGTATTAGCGGGGACATCTGTACTTAATCTTGTATAAATTGGTCAGTTCTGTGACACCCGCCACGACCACGCTGTGGTAACTCCCCCTCAAAAGACGCGCCCAACGGGATAAAGGAGTTACGCCCGGCATTTCCTTCTACAAGAAGGTAAGTGCGCTCTGGCCCCACATCAAAGCTCTCGAGGGAGTGAAGGTTGGCCCTCGAACGGGTTTCGACAGCCGCCCTCGAGCAGCCCTTCCTAGGGAAGTAAAACGGACTCCGGTCCACCCCGGAATCTCGAGGGGGCGAAGGCTGGCCCTCGAACAGGGTTCGATAGCCGCCCTCGAGTACCCGAGTTAGGGATGTCCCAGGGGATCCGACACGAGGCCTAGCTCGAGAACGAACTCTCGAGAGCCCCAGGGACATATCCAAGGCGAACCCTGCGAATACCACAGGATCCCCACGAGGGGAGGCATCGAGCCGCCGACTCCCATCGAACGGAGTCGGTACCGGGTAATCCTTACGGTTTTGCTCAATGAGGACGCCTCAAGGCTTCTGTCGACCCCTATCGAAAGGGGCATGAGTTCTCACTTGGATCCCCCGTTACCAGCTCACAGAGGACATCGAGGCTCGCCCAATCGTGGGTAGCACGATGCTCTTCACCTTACAACCCAATCGAAAGGGTCGCGTAGGAAGGATGCTAAGAGGTAGCAACGCACCAGCCGCTCAGGGCTCGGGGGCTCCACTACGCACGGCACCCCTCGACGAAAGAGGGTCGAAAACACTCGGGGACTCGACGGCTAGAGTCAACCCCCCGATAGGGCACTACGACTCCAGTTAATACCAGTCCCCCTCGATAAAACACAAATCAAAGCCCCCAGAGGAGTTCTTGCTCACTCCTCTGGGGCCTCGGGGGCTACCCCCGCGGGGACGCTCGCGCGCCCCCACGGTGAGATAACATAACGAAACCCTGCACCTCGGGACTAGGTACTTCAACTCCACTTCATGTTAATGAACCCCTCGAGGATCCGCTAAAGACCCCTTGCACGAGTCTTTACACTCATACAAGGGCTCGGGGGCTACTGTCGGATACCTAGATTAGGGGGTCATTAACCCGGGTGATGAGATGAATAGAACCATCATTGTCTTCCTCAAAATCTCACTCCACCTAAAAGCATCCCAATCCCAACCCCGGCGTTGGCTTCAAGGCACACTGGGCCGGCCCACGAACAGGCTCGAGCGGCCCAGTAGCGCATTCGAGGGAAAGGACGCAAATAACCGACTCCTTGAAAGAATGACGGACACCCCTCGTATGAATGGAGGCCTCGAGACGCAACCGACCCGACCCCTCGAAGGAGTTGCGGAGAACCGCTCGTACGAGTGAAGGCCTCGAACAGGACGGCCACCCCTCGAAAAGGGACTCCAGACAGCCATACAGGAACATTAAATGACTCCAACCACTCCCTGCCTAACTTCATGGCTACGAGTCATATTAAGACCGAGCCCCGATCCCATCAGCTTTTACCGCCCATGCCCTGTAAATCAGTAGCACTGTGGCGCCATGCCGAGCACTGTTCCACGAACGGCACCCCCTCGAAGCGTAGCGGTCAATGCTCGACCCGTGTTTCTCGCGGCTCGGTCCCATCGTCCTGAGGCTCAACCCCTCGAGGCACCCCTCGAAATGGTCATTAACCACCCGGGAAGTGACGGCTACAGGGAAGCGCACAGTCATCTGTCCATCCCCGATCGACGGCCATGCCCTGGCGTGACAGGAGAAGGACGGAAGGTCATTATCACCCACGTCGCTACAGGACGGTCCCGGCGACTTGATCGGCATCAACACTTTGACGTCACCCCCACGATCGCCCTAATCACTGTGTACCCCTGGGCTTCCTCTTCACCTATAAAAGGGGATGCCAGGGCTTAGTATAGGGCATTGCTTCACACCGCACAAGTTCACGGGTTCTCGGGATAACACGTTCCCTTCCACACACGAACGCTCAAGTCCTCACGACTCGCTTGTATTCACCCCTGTACAAGCACTTCGGTGCAAGATAATACAAGATCACCCCCCTCTGCTGGACGTAGGGCCTTCTTTGCCCGAACCAGGATAAATCTCTTGTGTTCATCTTGCATCACCATCCGGATTAGGGAACACGCGACGCAAATTTACTAGTTGGTGTTAGACCCCCCGGTTCGAAACACCGACACACTGAAAATTTGGTTGTCATATTGGGCACCCAGTCATTGGAAGTAGCATATGGAATAAGAAACAAATATAGATTAATATAGATTAACTTTGTTTGCTTATGAAAGATAATGATAAACACTGTGTTCAATTTAGGCGTGCATTAGGAATCAGGATTTAGGAATTAATAGAGGATAGTAAAAACTGCAACATCAATGAATCCTAAGTCATCTGCTTGTCATTCGAGAGAATCGAGAGGGAGGAAAAAGGTTCATCGAGAAAATTTGCCGGGTTTGTCGAGAAAAAATTAAGACAAAAAATTCAGGTTTGGATTCCTGAGATTTTTTTAATTGTGATTCCCGAGATTGGATAGCCGGTTGGGGTGAAGTGACCAGCTAAGACATTTCATCATCATGAACGGTATTAGGAGCTTTTCCTGGCCTACAGTAAGTAGATTGGGATGTCTTAAATTGCAGCCCATGATTATGGCAAGCAAGAAAGGATAAAATAAAATTTTTAGCGTAGACTATATAATTATCGCAGAAGCTGACCTTTTAGAGGTTTGTACCACAATGTTTGCCGTCCAAAGCTTGATAATGTAAATTGGCCTAGTTTTTCAATAAAACATTTTGATTGCTCAAGCCAAACTTATCAGGAAAATGAATAAATAACTTGTAATCAGTGTCCAGAAGGATTTCACACCCTATGTGGCATAATTGAGCGAAAGCATGGTTTCCAAGATTAAAAATTTCTTCTCATGACAGCGAGTGTCATGGGGAGCGAAGAAAATAGGAGCACGACTGAGGATCAATTGGAGGTGTGAAATTGGCTTCCATGAAACACCGGGAACTAACTCATGGATTTAGTAAAGATCGGGAATGGTACATAAAGGTCCCAAACAAGCCATAACTGCAGGGAAAAATGAACCAGAAAGCCGCGGTAGCGTAACACCAGCCCCAGTAAAACCAAACAATTTTGAACCTGACTGAACTAAAAGAGAAATAAGAGACTGGAGAACAATAAAAGGCATAAGAAGCACATGATTATTGGTGCAATAGTAAATAGTACCTCACTGTCGATGACACCAATTGCCCTGGCCCAAGATGAGATTATTTTATCTGCCAATAAGCATGGCCAAAGACTACATAAATTAGACTGAGAGCCAACTCATATGCTAATATTATAGTAACAATGGAACATTATATCAATATTCATTAAACCCAGAAACTGTTAGTGATCAATTACTGCTTTCATGCCTTCTCAAAAACGATCTTTTTATGCAGAAGCATGGTCACAGCAAAATGAACGAAAAAAATTGCAGAACGCAAACATCAATCCAATCACCTGTTGATCTACTGCTTCCTTTACCAGCAGGGCTTGCCAACATATTTTGGCTCTTGAGATCCAGCCTACGTACTGGTTCAAAGAAATCGGCTGCTTTGTCAACATTGATATCTGATAGCTACAACATGAGAAAACAAAAGAACCACTAGTCAGTTTTATGATTATATTATACAAATAAGAAAATAAAAAGAATTAAAAAATAAGAAGATAGTTACAACACATAGATCAAAGTTTTTGAACCTGGAGAGCACAAAATGATCTACCTGGCTGCATCATTTGGATTTAGATTTCAGAAACTTTGGTGTTGCATCTATACCTTCAGAACAGCTCCATTTGATGAGCAACCTGCATATTCTTCTATGTGCACTCACTGTTACATTCTAGCTCCATCATCCTCATGCTGTGCAGTCAATGACCTAACATGGTGGCAAAGTAAATAATGAGTGAACAATTTTCATGCAAATAGCATCTCAAGGAGACTTTGAAAGATAAAGAACATGCAGTATGAACGCATATTCCAAAGATACTGATTAACACTATACGGAGAACAAAATGAGTGACCAATGTATTAAAACACAGGACATGACAAAATCATTCTATTTTCCAACAAAATTATAGCAGAAGTGACAATGAGCAAGTAAATGTCCCTCAAGAAAGAGACAATAAGCAGAAATTTAGATAAGTACACTGATCATCAGGCTAGAAGCGAGAAACATTACCATACCATAATTATGAAGAAAAGTGAATTGATTAGACAAAATCCTTTCATACACACAAGGGCCTCACAATATGTTCAGTTAGCGACAGATGCATATCTCATTTGCATTCATGATCATGCAGATCATGGCAGCCGCCTCTTTTGCAGCATCTAAGTACTCTGTATATCTTTTTGAGACCAGTTCATGCTAACCTTCGTAAGGACTATCATGGATAAGTGGACAAAATAGGATAGAATGAGCTTATGAGGGAAATTGTGCACGTGTAAATTTATGTGGAAGCCAGCAGATGGCAATCAATGTCAGACATTAATTTGTGGTACCCTGAGCTCCTATAATACAAACCAAAATCTGTAAGTTGTCAATACTCTAATGCATTTAGCTTGTCAAGCTCAGTGGAATCCTTATAGTAGGATGCCACTTTGTACTGAATAAGCACTATATTGTTTTGTCACCATCGACTTCATATGAACAGAAGCATGACCAACTTGGTTAGTGCCTAGCAGTATACTGCATCGGGGAAACCGTGTTTGGCTAAAACATGACTAGAGTCTTGAAGGAAGAAATGTTGCAGCCCTGATTTTACACTAATGTATGCCTTTATCAATTAATATTATGTTTTAGGTAAGTTCTATATTTGTTCTCTAGAATTATAAAAAGATATGACCACACATTTGTTGCAGTTCCTAAAATAATTGGGGAAGGGAATAGTAGTTAAATCTATATGCTTTCTTTAGGGTCGGAGCATCCACTACCGGAGACGCCCGTTTTTTCCGACGGCCCAGGAGGTTGCCGATGGCGAGGAATCTGCCATCGGCGAAAAAATGATTTGCCGATAGCAAAGTCACGCCATCGGAAAAAAAATTATTGCCGATGGCCGGGCCATCGGCGAAAACAGCCCATCGGCAATCGGCCTGTTTTCCGATGGCCGGGCCATCGGCGAAACAAAGCCATCGGCCACGATTTTTTTTGCCGATGGCCGTGCCATCGGCATACCTTCCCCATCGGCAAGATTTGCCGGGAGCGGGCGGCGGCGGCGCCGTCGGGTTTGCGATGGGCGGCCGTTAGGCCATCGGCAAACTGCCCCATTTGCCGATGGCCGCGGCCAACGGCAATCCCGCCACGTGGCTGCCAGGGAGCGCCCGGGCCCACCTTGGTTGCCGATGGCCGGCCATCGGCAAAAGTTTTGTGCCGATGGCTTTCCAAGGCCATCGGCAAACAATCCTTTTTTTTTGTTTTTCCTTCCCAATTTTTTTTCGGTGTCTTACTACCTCACATACAACCCACCTCTAAAGGTTGGGACAATTTTGAACTTTTTAGCTATATTTCCTTAATTTTTTTGGTTTCTTTGAATTTTTCCGCACCTCAAAATTTGAACGGGTACATGAAATAATGCACACTTTTGATTCGAAAAATGATATTCATGATTCTCGGAGTAAGTTGAGGCCATATCCAGTGCTCGCATGAAATTACGACCTGTTGGCCTCGTAACATGGGTAGTGACGTGCGGGAAAGTGTTTTAAAATTCTATAAAATCAAACGGAGTCCGAAAATTGACGAAACTTGACGAGTTGTGTTGGCATGGCATGTGTAGTGTGTGGTAAAAATTTCAAAAAGTTTCGAGCAAGTTGTGACGTCGGATGGTCAAAACCCGGACATCCACATGTGATCACTCCGTGATCACATGTGGAGATGTCCGGGTTTTGACCATCCGACGTCACAACTTGCTCGAAACTTTTTGAAATTTTTACCACACACTACACATGCGATGGCGAGACAACTCGTCAAGTTTCGTCAATTTCGGACTCCGTTTGGATTTTATAGAATTTTAAAACACTTTTCCCAAGCACGTCACTACCCATGTTACGAGGCCAACACGGTCGTAATTTCATGCCGCCTCCCGGATACGGCCTCAACATACTCCAAGAATCATGAATATTATTTTTTGAATCAAAAGTCTGCATTATTTCATGTATCTCAGCTCAAATTTAGAGTTGTGGGAAAAATTCAAAGAAACCAAAAAAATTAAGGAAATATAGCTACGTAACTCAACATTGTCCCAAATTTTTAAGGTGGGTTTTATGTAGTATAGGAAGGCACCGTAAAAAAATTGGGGGCAAAAAAACAAAAAATTCAAACTTTGCCGACGGCCTTGGATGGCCGTTTAAGTGGGTTTGCCGATGGCCGCCATCGGCAAAGTAGGTGGCCCCCGCCATACAAGGCCGCCACGTGGAAGGTTTGCCGATGGCCGTGGCCATCGGCAAACATGTTTTTTTTTAAAAAAAAAGGAACTAGAAGGCCGAGGCCCGGCCCGGCCCAACCCTAAACCCATTCCCCATCCCGCCCGGCCTCCTTCGCGCGCGCCGCAGCTCCGCGCCGCCATTGCCGCCGCCGCAGCTCCGCCGCCGCCACCGCAGCTCCGCCGCTCCGCCACGCCACCCCCGCGACGCCGCGCCACCGGAGCTCCGCCGGAGCACCTCGCGCGCCGCAGCTGCTCCCCGCGCCGCCGCAGCCTCCTCCTCCACCACGCGCGCCGCTCCGCCCGCCCGAGGCCGGCCGCTTCCCGCGCGCCCCGCAGCTCCTCCTCCACCACGCCGCGCCGCTCCGCCCGCCCGAGGCCGGCCGCTCCTCCGCGCCGCCCGCAGCCTCCCGAGCGGGGCCGCACCCGAGCGGCGCCGGCCGCCCGCCACCTTGGCCGGCGGCGCCACCTTGGCCGCCCGCCGAGGCCGCCCTCCACCTCCGGCGGCGGGCAGCGGCGGCCCGGGCGGGGCCGCCACCGGAGCTCCCCGCCGCTCGTCCCTCTCCGGAGAGGAAGAGGAGAAGGGGAGGGAGCCGGGCCGCCACCTCGGCCGCCGCCGGCAGGGGCCGCCGTCGGCGCCACCTTGGTTGTCCCGGCGCCGGTAGAGGAGGAGGAAGGGGGAAGACAAGGAGAAGAAGAGGAAAAGGAGAGAAGGGAGAAGAGAGGAGGAGGGAAGGAAGAAGGAGAAGGAAGAAGGAGAAGGAAAAGGAAGAAGAGAGGAGGAGGAAGGAGAAGGGAGGAGAAGGAAGAAGAGAGGAGGAGGAAGGAGGAGGGAGGAGGGAGAAGGAAGGAAGGAGGAGGAGGAGGAGGCTCGATCGCCGTCGATCACCGTTGTCCCGCCCTTGCCGTTCGTCCACGCGAGTGTCACCACCCTCGACGTTCGCCCCGTCATCGTCCACGCTTGACTCCACCGCCGCACCCAAGGTATAACCCTTCTCCTCCGTTGTCGGCCTTCGTGCCGTGTATGTGATTGACGGCCTTCGTGCCGTTTTGTCGTTGACGGCCTTCGTGCCGGAATTGTGGATGTATGGGCCTTCGTGCCCGAAATGTGGATGCCGGCCATCGTGCCGCCCTTTTCTTGCGGGTTTTGGAAACCTCCCCGTACGGGGAGGTTCCGCGAAATTTTCAACTAATAGTGAAGTCTTTGTTGTATTGCAGAGTTGAACGTGTCGGAGGGTACTTGGAGCACCTCTGCGCCGCCACCCTAGGTATAAATCACCTCTCGTGTCTTATAGTTGTTGTAATTACTTTGCGTAACCGAGTTAGGCGTCTCCCGTCCGAAAGAGATTCGCGGTCGTTGGTATGCGGATCGGTGCATATCTGCGACGGTGTCTCTTTCGGATTGTCCACGTTTTTTGGATAGCCCGAGGATGCGTAGATGGGTTAGTTTCCATGTTCCGCCCCCGTTTGAGTCGGAGTTTCGTCAGCCCGTCCCCGTTGTTCTCCGGATGCACACTCTCCCAGTCGGGACGTGTATCGGGAGAACAGCGGGGAGGTGCTGCCGAAATTCCGTCTCGGACGGGAGCGGAGCATGGAAGCTAACCTCATCTACGCATCCTCGGGTGGGATTAGGACCTATCCTTCACCTATTAGATGGTAGGAACGCCTTGTAGATGCGTATGTTGGTCTTATTACTCGCTTACGTTGGCGCATGACGGAGGATGGCGACCGTGAGTGGATGTACACGGGATTCAAAGACAAGACCAATGAATGGGTTAAGGGGACCGGGGACTTCCTGGAGAAGGCATTTGGCCCGGCTTCTAAAGGGGCGATTCGGGTGTTTTGTCCCCGTAGCAAGTGTAAGAACCGACAAGGAAAGAGCAACGGCAGATGAGGAATGATATTTGGGCGAACGGGTATGTTCCAAACTATACCCGCCTGGATCCTCCATGGGGAACCCCAACGGGTTACGGAGGCGGTGGTGAGACCGGACCTCGAGGGGTTTGATCAAGATGCCGGAATGGCGACTTGCTTGAAGACGTTGAAGCCGTTCAAGGATTGGAGGTGGTGGAAGAAGATCCGAGGCGACCGCAAAGGCGTACTACGACATGATGGAGGCGGCAAAGGAGCCCCCCTTCACGAGAAGACCCGCATTTCTAAACTGGATGCCATTTCACGCCTAATTGGGTTGAAGTCGTCACTTTGGGCATCGGTCGGGAAGGTTTTGATCTCGTGTTGGCAAGCTGTTGGCGGGCTGCTTCCGGAGGAGCACCGCCCGCCGAAAAACACGACCGAGTCACGAAGCTCCTTCGTGCACTCAAGATGCCTTATCGCCCGATCCAAGCTTGTAAGAACGGGTGTGTCCCTGTCCTCGGAGACCACGAGGCAACAACACCGTCCGGAGTGCAAAGCCTCTAGGTACGTGGAGGTAGAAGGCAGTGATGGCACTAAGAAACAGATCTAAGATCCCCGAGATGGTCATACGACACCTTCCAAGATTACTACGAGGCTGCAACGGCGACATGACAGAGGAGTCCGCGAAACAAATGACTTGGCACAAGAATGGCAAAAGATACGGTGACAAGATGCAAAGACCGGATGGTGATGCATGGAAGCACTTTGATACCATGAATCCTCGCATGGCCGAGGAGGCTCGAAATGTACGCGTAGCGCCGGGCAAATGATGGGTTCAACCCGTTTGGAATGATGGCGGCCCCGTACACTTGTTGGCCCGTGTTTGTGATCCCCCTCAATCTTCCCCCGGCGTCATGTTCGACCCCAAGAACGTGTTCTTGACGCCGATAATACC
Source organism: Themeda triandra (assembly GCA_018135685.1). NCBI lineage: Eukaryota > Viridiplantae > Streptophyta > Magnoliopsida > Poales > Poaceae > Themeda > Themeda triandra. The sequence continues at coordinate 24,813 of JAENPR010000192.1, read as the reverse complement.
CGGACACCCGGCAACAAAATGGGTGTGTTCATGCAAATGGTGTGGGATGAATTGCGTAAAGCTTGGGATGAGGGGTACCGACGTATGACCGAGCTACGAAGACGAACTTCACGATGCATGTGTGGTACCGGTACTCAATGCATGACTTCCCGCGTATGGCTTGTTCGGCGCGTGGTGTGTTCACGGGAAGTTCCCTTGCCCAACATGCAAGGCAGATGTGATGTTCACCCGGCCAAGGGTGGCAAGTATTCTTCTTTCGACAAACATCGTCAATTCCTAAAGGAGGACGATCCACGAGACTTGATAAAAAGCACTTCACGAAAGGTGTTCAAGTCACCGGCCCCATCCCTAAGGAAAAGAGCCCAAATCGACATCCTTGCACGATAGAGGCTCTCGAAATTGATGACAATGGTGGTTTCAAAGGATATGGTACCGACCACATGTGGACTCATATATCGGGCTTGACTAGGCTCCCTACTACAAGCACCTTCTTCTTCCACACAACATCGATGTAATGCACACGAAAAGAATATCGCCGAGGCACTTTGGGCAACACTCCCTGGACATTGGCAAGAAGTCAAAGGACAATGTTAAGGCTAGATCGGACATTGAAACGATTTGCGATAGACCAAATCTAGTGATGAAGACCCTGCGCCCGGGCAAGAGATGGAAGAAGGGCCCGCCGATTACATCCCGAAAAGGCCGCATAGGAAGGAAGCACCGGAGTGGTTGTCGAAGCTAAGGTTCCCGATGGGTATGCGCGAATCCGAGCGGGAGTGAACTTGCCGACTGGCAAAGTCTTAGGGATGAAGAGTCATGACTTCCACATCCGGATTGAGCGGCTCCTTCCCGCGATGACCGGGGATACCTACCCGAGCCGGTGTGGCGCGTCCCGGCAGAGTTGAGCTTTTTCTTCCGCCGCTTTGTTCCAAGGAGTTGTCTCGGGACGTTTGTCTTGAACTGGAGGAGGCTGCACCTAAGTTGCTCTCGCAAGTTGGAGATGATATTTCCACCGGGCTTCTTCCCCGTCCATGCAGCATATGATTTTGCACCTACCAAGGGAGGCACGGTTGGGGGGCCGTGCGGACCGTTGGTGCTATCCAATCGAGAGGTGTCTAAAGCTTCTTCGGAAAAAGTGTAAAAATAAAGCCAAAATTGAGGCTTCGTGGCGAGAGGCATTCATTCGGAGGAGGTGTCCACATGCACACAGCGTACTATACCGAGAAACTTACGAGACCACGAGATCCAATCCCTCGTTACAACATCGACGAGAATTCATGCACTCTCGCCTTTTCGTAGGGGATCTCGGAAGAGCGGGAGCGAGGACCCCTCGTTACTTGCGGCATGATGAGTGGCACACTATCATGATGTACTTGTTGTTGAACCTTGAGGAAACGATTGATTATCAAGAGTAAGTTCTCGATGAGCTTGTTCCATACGTCGCCACTATCCTCCACCTATTGATCCGACCCCTCTTGTCTATTGTTTCTCCAGGGACTTTATTAATGAACACCGGAGCCGCAAAGGGCTCCTACCGAGAATGAGAAAGACCATCTTCTCGGACATAATACGCCCGATTTCGTCAATTGGTTCAGCAAAAGGTAACTATCTACCTAACCTCGATTCCACTTTGCTCCTATGAGCGATTAACTTAACTATCCACCGTCCTAACCGTGCGTGCTAATTGTGATGCGGAAATGAGCCCGCATTGAGATGTGTGGGCCAAACCTTCGATCGACATGTCAAGTCATTCGACGTTTATGACGTGAATGGCTATCGGTTTCGCACGAGAAGCTACGAAGAGAAACGGGGCAATCTAAAAACCACGTGCACCGGAGTTCGGACTCCGGCAGACGGATGGAAAGGACTATTACGGCATAGTCAAACGGATATTGGAGCTTGACTTTGGCAAGTTCCTAGGTTGTAAACCCGTGATGTTCAAATGCCATTGGTTCGATCCCCCGGTCACAAAAAGGACCTTAAGATTGGGCAAGTCGAAATCCGACAGATTCCAAATATGGAGGAGACGATGTCTATATTGTGGCTAACCGAGACGCCAAGCAAGTTTATTACCTCCCATGGGCAAACCGGAATGACAAGCGCCTTGCGGGTTGGAGCCTTGTGCAGTTCGTATCGCCACGTGGTAAAGCGGCGGTCCCGAACGATGATGATTACAACTTTGACCCAAGGGCGAGATGAGTTCTATCAACCCGAGGGGCTAGAAGGTAAGTTGGAGATAGACATTGATTCGTTGATGAGTATGGAAGTAAACAACGACATCGATGAGGACGAGGGTGATGAGGTGCACGATGCCGAGGACTTAAGAATCCTAGATGCACGCGACGCGACGCGATGTAGAAGTTGGGGAACATGTGGCGCCTAATGATGAGGACTTAAGAGAGCTCGACAATATTGATAGTGATGACGACGATCGATGACGAGGATGAGCGCTCGCCAGCAATATTGCCGTTTGCGGAGATAGTTTCTAATCCATGTAATATTGATACTTTTATTTATATTACCTTACATTTATGTTTTCTTTACAAGTACTCGCAATCTACTAATACTAACTGTTTTAATCTTTGTCATTGCGGGCACTCGACAAAATGCCGAGGCGGAGGACGGTCGCGCCCAGCCAGAACGTCGGAGTCCGGTACATGCACCTCGGGCCCCGCGGGACCACGTGGAGGCCGCCCACCACGAGGAGCACGTGGAGGCCGGCAACCACGAGGAGGAGGACGACGAGGAGCTTGAGGTGGAGCCGTCGACCAGCCAGGGTGGGAGTCGGCGGAGGACCGCCGGGATGAGGCCGTTTGAGGACGAGGCCGTTTGTGCCGGCGGCGGTGGTGACGACGACGACGACGAGGAGGAGGACGGCGGCGGCGGTGGCGGTGGCGACGCACGACGACGAGGAGGACGGCGGCGGCGGCGGTGGTGACGACGACGAGGAGGAGGAGGAGACGGCAGCACCTCGGCTTCCACGAGGCCCCGCGAAGAAGCCCTTCCAGCCGCGGCCCGCTAGGCTCCCCGAGCACTTGCCGCGCCCGAGGACCGCCCCGCGGATCGTGATCTCGGGACGTAAGTGTCCATTGTTGATTTCTATACTTGTTCTTATTTCATTTTCGAATTAAAACGCATACTAACAATTGTTGTGCTTGTGCGGTGGGCGGAGAAAGGTGTCGGCCAGAAGTCCTCGCCCATGTCACTAGCATCCAGGGGCGAGTGATTAAGGCAAACTTCCCGGCTTGGTCACCATCGAGGGGAGGACGATCGTGCCCGACAAATGGCCATACTACTTCCTAATCAAGGACGCACATGGGGAAGTCCTCGCCGAGAAGATCAAGAAGCGCTTACGGGTGAGTCTTTCAATCGCAACGCATATCTCAATACTACGTATTTGTTGGACTTTTCTCAAACAATGGAATGATGTTTGATGCCCGTGTGCGCTTGTACTATAGGTTGGCGGAGGGCGGGACCCCAATGTGGCGGACCGGCATCGGGACAAGGTGTGCGAGTTGCGGATCAAGGACATGTTCTACGAGGCACACACCCGTGCCGTCATCTCCTACTACGCCAACTTCGGGGGATGAAGGTGGATAAGACCCAGGAGCCGGGGAGATGATATGTGAGCCGAGACCGACCTCACCGAGGAGCAAGTACATGCGGGTAAATAAGTAGGAAAACATCCGCCGTGATTCCTTATGTGACACATTCAACTCATTATCTCGGAAGATCTAATACTTGAATGTCATGCGGACACCTCCCGGCTGGTGCGGCAAGTACGCCGGCTGGCGGCGTGCGATTGTCGGAGGGTGGCAAACGCCGGCGGCGCACGTGGAGCACGAGCACGTCGGCGAAGCGCTTGGAAGAGATGGCGAGGTCCGGGGTCTCACACCACCAGGGGAGCCAGAACCTCAGCGAGTTCATGGAAACATGGGTATGCTTGTGTTCAACCATTTCTTATAGCGCCGGATTTCATATATCTCTATGTTGACGGTCGTTAAGTATCAATTTTATACCGTCAACGCAGCAAGAGAAAGGACTAATATGAGTTCACCCGTTAGATATAGGGGTTACACTGACGAATTCCACGAGTTTTGGTGATTGTCTATTTCTCAAGCGGGGTTATCGGAAAGAGAACCAAAGGAGGCCCACATGTCATGATTACATAGAGATAAAGACCGAACGGGTAAAATTGTATAATCTAGAAGACTCCGAGAAGGCAAACCCTCGGAAGCCGGGGCCCACCGGGCGGGTGGCCGGTCGGCCACCCGGGGGAGTCGGCCGACTCCCCACCTCCACCAATCGGTGGAGTCTCGTGGATCCCGCCTCCACCGCCTTTGAGGATGAATAATTATCGTCCATTTAGGTCGGTTTGATCCGAGGGCTGTGGTTAATCCTAGGGGGCTATATATTCGAGCCCCGGCCCCGGGTGAAACCCTAATTCATTCCTAGTTCATTCAAGAGTTCATTCTCTCATCGAATTCGTAGAAGCCAGAGCCACCATCTCAATTAGAGCTCCATAGTTTAGTAGCATAGCTACATAGGAATAGATCTAGAGGGAATCAAGCCTAGCTTGGAGTCCGGATCTGTCGGAGTTCTTGGTAATTCCCCTCTACATTCTTGTAATATTCATCATTGTTCGTGATACTATGAGTAGTACTTTATTCTATTCTATTATATCGACTTGACTTTGCTCTATTTGATTACGTTCTCAATTATATTGTTCTTAGTTTACTTTGATTATATGTTTAGCATAGTTGGACTAGAATTGTGTTTATGCATAGGATCGTATAGCACTTGCTCATTAGATCGATGGGTGAGTGGTAAATATTGTGTAGGCGTGGTGCCTAGATTGTATTTATCTCGCGATTACACCCTATTGGCCGGTCGTGTGGTAGATCGCGGAAGTGACAGTTCCGTTGAGTCCTTTGTATTCCATCCCCGTTGGTAGGTCTTAGTAGAACAACCTATTACATTGAAGTCATTGCTATGTCTCTTGTCTTCTCGGTAATATCACTATGCATAGATGTAACCTTTTCCCGCCATGATTGCTAGATGTTCTTGCACTAATCATTGTATGCTTTGACCTTATAGTTAGAATAACATAGGATTATACCCTAGATCGTCCTAGTCCATGCTAGTGTTATAAGCTTAGAGTGCTAAGTTGAGATGGCTTATTTCTATTATTTTATGTGGCTAAATGCTCTCATTTATCTTATGTCATTTATCATTCATTCCTATATTTTATGTGACACTTACCCCGTATGAGATGATCGATACGTACAAGGTTAAGCTCTCCATTACAAAGATGTGCATTGCTCATCACTCATTATCCAGTGCATTCCCTTCCCAAAGGGTAAAAATATAAATAACGATACCCGGATTACTCCTGGTTAAAATGCTACATCGGTATTATCTCGTGCGCTTGCGGATCCCATGTTTATTTCTAGTAGTAGTTGCATTATTTAGTACCGAGATTTTTGGCGCCATGTTGGGGATGACAACCTAACACCGAGTGGCGTTAGAAATGTCAACAAGCATTTTTGGCGCCGTTGCGGAAGGTTGAAAGCCAATGGATAATGAGCAAGCATTGCACTACATAATGAGATTGAGCACTCGTCACCATTCTCTACTCATACAGCCTTACCCTTGTTTTTCGTCTATTCTTATATCTTATGCAGGGTAATGTATGAAAAAGACAATTCTTCCTGATAATTATATTGACAATCCGAAGCTTTATTCGGAAGGCCGAAAGCAAGTTGAAGAAAACCAATCAATCATCATCATCATCAACTCAACTTGGAAGTTTGTCGAAGCGTAAAGTCAACCTTTCGTACGAGACTTGACACCGAGCGTTTGAAGCCATGGCGAACAAGTCACTCCGCGAAGTTCTCGCCTCCAACTACGGACAACATTCGTATCTGGACCGCCGGGACATCGAAGGAGCTTTTGAGCTCAAGCCCGCGCTAATCAACATGGTGCAAGCAAGCGCCGTGGGAAGGCCCATGAAGATGCTAGCGCTCATCTCCAACACTTCCCGGAGATTTGTAGCACATTCACTATCAAGGACGTCCCCCGAGATGCTATACTACTTCGCCTCTTCCCATTCTCACTCTTGGGAGAGCGAAGCGGTGGTTCTACGCCAATAAGGAGAAGAATCCTACGTGGGCATTATGTTCCACCAATTTCTTGGCGAAGTTCTTCCCAATGGGCAAGACAAATGCTCTTCGCGGAAGATATCAAGCTTTCAAAGAACACCATGATGAGACTGTCCCGAAGCTTGGGAGCGCTTTCAAGATTACATCCTCGAGTGTCCTCATCATGGCATGGAGAATTGGCTGCTCATGCGACATTCTACCATGGGCTCAAAGAACAAGACACGTGAGACGATGGATGCCGCTGCTTTGGAGGTGCATTCTTATCACTCACTATTCCTCAAGCCACGGCTCTTGTGGAGAAGATGGCATCCAACCAAGGTTGGAGTGAAGAAAGAACTCGACCCGCAAGAGAGGAGGAGGAATGCACCACCGAAGGAGGTAGACATGCTCAGTCCGCCAAAATGGATCTACTAATGAAGAGGCTCGATGAGAGAGCCACGAGAGAAGAAAGAAGTCATGCATATACATGATGCTCGCATGACATGTGAAGAGTGTGGAGAGACCGGGCACACAGTGCTAACCGCCCGTAGCTGAAGGAGGACGTGAACTACCTCAATAACAACAACAATAATTACTATCGTCCCTCGCGGAATCAAGGTTGGAATCGGCAAGAGAGGCCTAACTACTCGTGCAATTATTCGTGCAATTATCAAGGTAACACTCCTCCTACAATAATTACAACCAAATCCTTTGAGAGAGCTAGTGCCAACCAAGGCAAGATGATGGACAATCGTCCAAGAAGCCGACATCAAATGACAAGATCCTAGAGACACTCAGCAACAGAATGGATGGCTTTTCCAATGCCATCAAGAGTCGGCTTTCGCTTCAACAAGATACTTGAGTCGCAGTACAACGCCTTGTTAACCTTGCTCCTCAACTCGGTCAAGGTAAACCGGGACAACCCGAAGAGCTCGAGACTCGCAAATCTTGTTGATATATTCAATGTAGAAGATAGCCGGAGTGATCCATCGAAGGGGTCATGGATTGACTCAACTCGCCAATCAAGAAGGCGATCCAGGGAGACCAGTCATTCCGATCTCCATTGGAAGTATTAACTTTAATGAGGCAATCGTGACTTCGGTGCAAGCATCAACATTATGCCAAGAGTGATATATGAGAAGCTATTCGAGATGCCCCTTAGCATACACAACCATGTGCTTACAAACTTGCGATCGGTCACTTCGTGTTCCTTTGGGAGTACTTGAAGACATATGTGTACGAGTAGGCAACTCGTATGTTCCAAAGAGAGACTTCGTGGTAGTGGATACGAAAGGTGATGAAAGGTCCCCCGTCATTTTGGGACGACCATTCTTGAACACCGCTGGAGCCATCATGTATGCCAACACCGCCAAGATCATCTTCAACATCAAGGGCAAGCGAGAAACCTTCTTCTTCAAGAACAGTGCTGCGGTTCCCAAGACACCCTCATCAACGAACAAAGGAGAAGAAGAAGAATCCAGCTAAGAAGAGCAAGAACAAAGATAAGAAGACCAAGAAGACGGAGACAAAGTGAGGATGGTCACTGCGGTCCACGGGGAGCATGACCACTTACTCGATCCCCACGTCTAATCAAGAAGGATGACCCGTGTGTCCCAACCATTCAATGCTCCATCAACGAAGCTCTTTCAATAAAGTCATGCGTGACACCGGATCGGCGTCAACATTATGGCCAAGGTAACTTATGAGTATCTATATGGCACTATGCCTTTGGAGCCTACCTATGCACAAATGCGGATGGCGGACTGGACATTCCGCTTCGTCGAAGGAGAAGTGAAGGATGTCCTCATCCGATAGATGACCATTATGTCCCTACGAGACTTCCTAGTCATTGACATGGGAGATGACTACGATCCTCCAATCATCCTAGGAAGACCATTTCGAACACCACCAGAGCTATCATCTATATCGGACGAGAGATCCATTTCCACTTTCCCACCGAGAAGGTACGCCGCTACTTCAACAATAATTATATAATCACCGAAGAGCCCAAGAAGAACGAGAACAAGGAGAAGGCAGCGTACTACGCGTAACAAGAAGAACATCACTACGTATGGATGGGCTAACTATGAGGGAGAAGTGTCAAGATATGAAGACCGGTACCCCGAAGACAAGAACATTATAGAAGAACTCAAGAGGTGCTACCAACGAGAAGAGAAACAAGTGGTCCAAGAAGCTTCCTCCTCAAGGTCACCTTCTCCAACAAAGAAGGTGTGGAAGGTAAAAGCAAAATCGAATCAATTCCTACACAAGAGGCGACGTCATCGAGGCGCCGGCCAATGCGCCCTTGAAAAATGAGCGAACATGACAAGTCCTGTTCGGAGGACTTAAAACCACCGAACGCCGCGCCAAGAGGTAACTTGGTATTTATCGATTACTTTTCAGCATTATATTTTTTACCTTAGTATATTTATTTCCCTACTTGCATCTTAGTTGCATCTTTACTCTTTTATCTCCGCATTTGAAAAGAAAATAAAGATGTTGTGCATTTGCATCCGTAAAATCGTCAAGCCCCATGTGGATAGTAATTCACCGTGGTGGCACAAAAATAATTTCTCATATTTATTTCCCCCGTCTCGCATTCCTTAAATAATAAAAAGATAAAAATAATTCTTGTGATCCCGTTAGAACAAGTCTAAGTTAAGAAAGTTCTAGACAACCAAGGCCTAGAGGTTTTATCACTAACGCTTAATCAGCCCACAAGCTTTGTTGTCTATTTGAGCTTCACAACATCAAGGATCGGGAAGAGCTAACTGTGCGAAGGACATCCAATCCCCCGTCGGAGTGCTTTGCCCTCAAAAATTGAATGCTTGTCTCCAACAAAGAACTATCTACGACACTCCTGGAGGACTAGAACGTCTTCGGTGCCTCGTCGCAACATCGCAGACTATGTCAACATCCAGCCTTGGGGGAAAGCATCCCCCGTGTATCAAGCTAAGTGTTTCCAACTTATCTATTTATGCTTTATTAGAGTGTGCTTTGATTAAAACAACTAAAAAAGATGCATAACCATAGAAACCCAAAAAGATTTCCTTATTTATCTTTTCTATTTTTGGAGAGCTCTTGCAATCTGCCTTTAAAAGTGATCCCTAGAATAAACTCTACATGGAGATGATGAATAGTTGCTTTCTGCCGTAATTCCTTTCAAGTACCTAGTTTTCAACCTTGCACTCTCCCGAGTTTTGGACACAACCGTTTAGATTTGAGATTTGCTTTGAACCCGAAACTTGTGGGTAGCGAACACTTGATCTAAGTCTAGGTGGTTGACGGGTATGATATGGGAAGGTTTTGAGTCAGTCATTCATCTTGTTCCTAGAGATACTAGAGTTCGGAGAATTTATCTTAAAAAAAAAAAAATATAAAATTAAATTCCTGCATGATGAGTTCCTTTATGATGAGAGTTTAAATTCCTACCACAAATGCCATACATTCATGCTTACTAGATTAGGAAAACCCATCTCGTTTATATAGATCATATTGTAGATTTGAGTGTAGACTTTATAGGCATTGAGTGTGGTTATGCTTTTGTGGACCCATAAGGAATTAGTCACGCAGATAAAGTCAATACTATGTGCTCTCCATCCATTGATCTATGCTACTTCGTCCTCGAAGCACGCACCCATTTTATAAATACTACATTCATTATGTGCTACTTCGTTCCTCGAAGTACCACCCACATATAGATCCATATCCACCACATATCGTGCTATCTCTACCACCGGAGATACGCACCTATGCCGCTCCTATCCCGGAGTACGCATTCCCCACATATTGTGCTATCTCTACCTTAGAGACACGCACTTATGCTGCTCCTACACCGGGAGTACGCATCCATCCATTCATCCATCCACATATACATACGCCATTCATTTCACATCATCCAGAAAAGGTTCTACTCCTATTCTAGGAGTGAACATCTAGACATAATCATCGCCGTTCTATTTGCCTACATAAAAGCTCTAGTCATTATCATTTCAAGTTATACACTCCCTGTGCTAAAGTTTCGCTTTCGCAGGATTGGTTGCTCTAAAAAAAAAAAAAAAAAAAAAAAAAAAAAAAAAAAAAAAAAAAAAAAGAAAAGAAAAGAAGAAAGAAAGAAAAAGAAAGAGCAACCAAGTCCTTCCATTCAAGAAAGTTTCAAGGTTTCCGAATAAAGGGAGTCATGTTATCCCCAAAGGAGCGAGTGTAGAAGTAGATGTTCACCAAAGTTGAGTACCCCTCGTAATCATTTCCTTATCACCATCATCCTATCATCATCTCATCCATTCCATTTCCTCATTCACATGCACATATGACTTTATTATTATTTTAGTTCCTATTGGATCCATGTCTTAACTATGCAATATATGCAAGTGAGTTTGAGTGTCTCCCCACCTATGAGCTCCACATAAGCCTATTAGAAAGTAGGGTGAGAGAGAGAAGGCACTTTCCACTATGCCTTAGTTCCATAAATATCACATATTCGAGAGAAGAGAGAAGGCATACACTACTCATGCCTTAGAGAGGATCCGAAATACCACAAATGAGAGACTTGAAAGGTTCATACAAGGAACTCGAGTTTTATTTCAAAACCTTGCAAAAACTCCGGGATAATAGTTGATCAAAGAGCGAGAAACATGGCACTTGACTTGACCGTTCTATCTTTCAACTACTCAAGACCCAAGTGACGGTTACAAGCCCCATGGTGAAAGGTAATATGAGTGAGTTTTGAGTCGATAGTTCACTCTAATCCGGAGGAGAGTTCTTGTTTGAACGCATGTGTACTTGTGAGGAGTGAAAGTATTGTAGCAACTCCCGATCCATCATCGAGTCTATCTTTGCTCGGGACGAGCAAAAGGTAAGCTTGGGGGAGTTTGTTGACGGTCGTTAAGTATCAATTTTATACCGTCAACGGCAAGAGAAAGGACTAATATGAGTTCACCCGTTAGATATAGGGGTTACACCGACGTAATTCCACGAGTTTTGGTGATTGTCTATTTTACGCGGGGGGTTATCGGAAAGAGAACCAAAGGAGGCCCACATGTCATGATTACATAGAGATAAAGACCGAACGGGTAAAATTGTATAATCTAGAAGACTCCGAGAAGGCAAACCCCGGAAGTCGGGCCCACTGCGGGGTGGCCGGTCGACCCGTGGGGAGTCGGCCGACTCCCACCTCCACCAATCGGGTGGAGTCTCGTGGATCCCGCTCCACCGCCTTTGAGGATGAATAATTATCGTCCATTTAGGTCGGTTTGATCCGAGGCTGTGGTTAATCCTAGGGGCTATATATTCAGAGCCCCCGGCCTGGGTGAAACCCTAATTCATTCCTAGTTCATTCAAGAGTTCATTCTCTCATCGAGTTCGTAGAAGCCGAGCCACCATCTCAATTAGAGCTCCATAGTTTAGTAGCATAGCTACATAGGAATAGATCTAGAGGGAATCAAGCCTAGCTTGGAGTCCGGATCTCGTCGGAGTTCTTGGTAATTCCCCTCTACATTCTTGTAATATTCATCATTGTTCGTGATACTATGAGTAGTACTTTATTCTATTCTATTATATCGACTTGACTTTGCTCTATTTGATTACGTTCTCAATTATATTGTTCTTAGTTTACTTTGATTATATGTTTAGCATAGTTGGACTAGAATTGTGTTTATGCATAGGATCGTATAGCACTTGCTCATTAGATCGATGGGTGAGTGGTAAATATTGTGTAGGCGTGGTGCCTAGATTGTATTTATCTGCGATTACACCCTATTGGCCGGGTCGTGTGGTAGATCGCGGAAGTGACAGCCCGTTGAGTCCTTTGTATTCCATCCCCGTTGGTAGGTCTTAGTAGAACAACCTATTACATTGAAGTCATTGCTATGTCTCTTGTCTTCTCGGTAATATCACTATGCATAGATGTAACCTTTTCCCGCCATGATTGCTAGATGTTCTTGCACTAATCATTGTATGCTTTGACCTTATAGTTAGAATAACATAGGATTATACCCTAGATCGTCCTAGTCCATGCTAGTGTTATAAGCTTAGAGTGCTAAGTTGAGATGGCTTATTTCTATTATTTTATGTGGCTAAATGCTCTCATTTATCTTATGTCATTTATCATTCATTCCTATATTTTATGTGACACTTACCCCGTATGAGATGATCGATACGTACAAGGTTAAGCTCTCCATTACATGTGCATTGCTCATCACTCATTATCCAAAGGCATTCCCTTCCCAAAGGTAAAAATATAAATAACGATACCTGGATTACTCCCGGTTAAAATGCTACATCGGTATTATCCGTGCGCTTGCGGATCCCATGTTTATTTCTAGTAGTAGTTGCATTATTTAGTACCAGCATTTTTGGCGCCATGTTGGGGATGACAACCTAACACCGAGTGGCGTTAGAAATGTCAACACTCTACTTGTAACCATGTTTTCTCGTTTTTTCTCGCAGAGGAGCACCACCCCGACCCGCCCGCCCATCAACGAGTACATGGGGTGGGCCCTTGCTCACAAGGGCCCAGCCGAAAGCGCCTCCCACCACGCATGCTCTTCGGACGGGCCGGAGAAATACACCAGCCCGGCCGTGTACGACAAGCTCACCAAGTACGCCGCCGCAGCCGAGAGGCCCATGGCGACACCTACGACGTCACCGCCGAGCCCATAGACCCTAAGCTCGTGATGAGGTTGGGAGGAGGAAGCAGCACGGCCGGTTCTATATGGCCCACAGCGCCATTGACCCGTCCTTCCGTCCCGACGCCGACCGAGATCCGCAAGGAAGACCCGGCGTGGGGGCGCACCGCGGGTCCCCATAGCGCCTCGCGGCCGAGCGGTCGCACCGATCGCGGGTCTTCGGGTAAGTGGAGTTTCATTCGTCGTTCGACCGTTTCACAAATAATGTACCTTGCCTTCAAATACAATCCACCATGCTCGTGTAATATTGCGGCCACGGTCCGGGAGGTGCTAGCCAACCGAGAAGCGGGAGATGGCGCTTGCCTATCAGAGCACGCGCCCTCGATTGCGCCGCACTACCAAGGCGTGGTCGATGTCCCAAGACATGCGTGCCATGGGAATGGGTGAGCCTCCGGCCGCTTTCTTCGCTCCACCACCGCCTTCCACTTTGCCGCCTTTCGGCACCTCGTCCGGTGAGTCCCTACATTGCCTATCGCTTTAGCTTGTGATGCCATCCGCGTGTACTAATTCCATCACTTGGTCTTTTTGCGACACGGTCGGAGGGTTCGAACCCAACTCCGTGTGCTAGCCCTCCAGGGTGCTTCTCCACAGTTCCTCCTCCACAGCCCGGTTGGGGTCCTTTCCGAGCCTCCTCACGCGGCCGTTCGTCCCGACACCTCCACCGACGCAGGGGTACTCGTGGCCGCCGCAGGGCAGCCCGGGCCGTCTCGGTTCCCCACGCAGCCGGGTACTCGTGGCCGCGCAGCCCAGCCCGGCCGTCTCGGTTCCTCGGCAGCTCGGCCATCGGCGATCGTGCGCGGCGGCGGCGCAGCGGCGGCCCGCAGCCGCGGGGAGTTGGCTGCGTGGGAGGAGGCTTCGGGGGCTCGGGGACCCAAGGGGACGGCGCCACGAGCTAGGTAGCTTCTATTCCTTATTTTGGACCTTGTTGTGTCACGTCGGACATGTTTGGCCGATGTAGGACTTGTATGGATGCATTTGGACTTGTCATATGGATTTGTAGGCATGGACATGGATTTGATGCTATATTATGTTTGAAATGGCGTATTATTGCGCATATATGTGATGAATGTTCTATATATTGCTTGTGATAACATGCTCGTGATTAAATGTCTTGGGAATGGAAGAAAACAGGGAAAAAGGAAAAAAAATTCCCAGTTTGCCGATGGCCAGCCATCGGCAAACCCGGGGAATTCGGCCCAGAGGAACACCAGATTTGCCGATGGCCGAGGCCATCGGCAAAATGACAAAAGTTTGCCGATGGCCATGGCCATCGGCAAAAAATCGGGAAATGATTTTCTTAAAACAAAAAAATTAAGCCGACGGCCGTGGCCATCGGAAAACATAGTTCTTTGCCGATGGCCACGTGGCGTCGGCCATCGGCAAACCCGCCGTCGCCCGACGGCGGGGCGGCCGACGTGGCATGGTTTGCCGATGGGGGCCACGGCCATCGGAAAAGTTTGCCGATGGCAAAGTGACGTGGCCATCGGCAAAAAAATGTTTTCCGACGACTTTATTGCCGATGGGAGGTTGCCGATGGCCACGTCACTTTGCCATCGGCAACCTCTTTTCCGATGGCTTTTATTGTTTTGCCGATGGCTTCAAGCCATCGGCAAAAGATGTGGATCCGGTAGTGATCATTCAGTCCATCAGCAGTTATTCCACTAATGTGTTTTTGTGCTTGCAGACATTTTACGATCTCATATATTTCAATGTTAAGTAAATGAAGTACTCTAATAAACAATCTGGGACATGCAGATGGAATCCTATGTGAGTAAGTAGGTGAATCATCTGTATTGATCTGATATAAAACAACAGGGCACCATTGTTTTCTTGATTGGCGACGAACAGGTAAGACAGGATATTTTAACTATCCATTGTTAAACGTTTGGAAACGACACATTGAGGTGGGAAACAACCTGAGCAGCTGCAAGAAGACGTGTTGAGAGGTGCCGTGCTGTCGTTTGACCTCTGATTCAGAACCATTCCAGCCTATGCCCCTAGACAGATCAATGACAGTTAACCTCTAAAAACATTAGATAGTGCTACAGCTAAGATCTTCAACTGTACAGCAGATTCTAACACACATAGGTTACATGAAGCAAGAAAGATTTTACAAACAACATGAAGAAGTTGGCAGCATATTTGAGCTATAATACCTAACATTCTGTGTAAAAGTTGTTGGTGAACAGCAACCATATATAACACCTAACGATATATTCTGTGCAAGTACATATATAAGCATAAGTACTGTTATATGAAACTTCAGCAGGACAGGAGCTATAATACCTAACGATATATTCCTATTTTCTAATTCATGCATTATATATCTACTTGAACTTCATGACACACTTATATTGTTGGAACAATTCAGAACCTGGCACATGAGACAGTCTGTGTCATTAAGAAAACACCATATTTATTTATAGATTGTGCATGGTCTTGACACAAATTAAAACGAAACTAAACCCAAGCAATTCAAATCACAACCAACGTCTGGTACCTCAAAAGGCAAATGAAATTGCAAAGTGAATGGTTAATAATTCGAACCTTGCAAATCCCTCCTTTGCATCTCTCATGCAACCAAGAAATTTAATTGAGAATTTAAGAATCACGGTGCAACGATGACTAAACAGCAATCTAACTCTCCCAAACACGTAGACAGGCTAAATCCACAAGAAAACAGGGGAAAATAGGCATAATATTTTTCCCCTGGTTCGTAACGACGTGATCTAAAATTCAATATATGCTTATTTTATCAAACGACAAAAGCAGAACCATTTCCTACCTAATCGGCACTTCCACCAGACCTAGCTCGTTCTAGTACAGTAAGTGTCGATATTTGTGAACTTGCAACCCAAACACGTAGACAAAGCTAAATCCACAAGAAAACAGGGAAAACAGGCATAATATTTTTCCCCCGGTTCGTAACGACATGATCTAAAATTCAATATATGCTTATTTTATCAAACGACAAAAGCAGAACCATTTCCTACCTAATCGGCACTTCCACCAGACCTAGCTCGTTCTAGTACAGTAAGTGTCGATATTTGTGAACTTGCAAATAAGTATGTTGCATGAGGGAAAAAGATATGGGAAGTGCGCGTTTGTACCTTCAGTTAAGGAGCATAGGGGTCACCATGGCACCAATTCTAGTGCACCATTGCTGCAAAGTATGGAGACAAGGTTAACAGAACCGATATAAACACCAACCTTGGAACTAAACAAAGCACACAGAATAAAACCTCCAACTGGAGGAAGAATGGAGCAAGATTTCGCCAAGATCTCGTCCAATCCTATAGCCTGTAGGATAGCCCAAATCCAATTCGCAGCCTCTCATGCAAAGAATTGGAAAAAAAATTGCAAAAGAAATATCTTTCTTTCTTCCATCTTTTACGGTGTCCTGATTTGAATCCAAAGAGGTGGGGGAGCAAGGGATCTGCAGCAGAAGGCAGGTGGCGCACTGCGAGAGGAACGCGAGCAGTTGGGGGCGCTCGCCCCAGACCGTCCCTGCGGCACGGCGCGGAGAGGAAGAGAGAGCAAGGTAAGGCAAGAAGATGGCGACGTACCGTCAACTGCAGCCACCGGAAGTCGTCGTCGTCGCCGCCGCCGCTTAGGAAGGGACAGCTAGGGTTTCACCGAGTGGCCAGCAGCGGTGGCTGGCCGTGCTGCACGCGCCGGCCACGAGGGCATGGCCTCGCGCGCCGGCCATGAGGGCACGGCCGCGCGGGCGGTGGGCGAAGGGAGGGGGCCACCGGGCCCGTCTGTGCCGGCGCGCCGCCTGGAGTCGCCTCGCGGCCGTCGTCGCATCGGAAGGAAGAGGAAAGGAAAGAAGTGAGAGAGAAACGGAGGGCAGGCAAGTGATGGAGACATTTGTCCATCAACTAATCAGATATGTACACGTGGAGTGCTACAGTGATTCATCTGTGGGTAAAACCTGAACCGCAGATTGTGAATCACACGGTAAAGAAGATTTTGGCCGACGTAGCTACGCCGGTTGGCTCCCGAAGGCCGCCGGCCAAATAAGAGTAAACTAGCCGGAACCCCGTGCGTTGCACGGGTTTTTTTTTTATAGGAAAAAAAATGGTGGAGAGGAGAGCCAAAAAAAAAAAAAAAAAAGTTTTACAGTTCATAACGGGTCGGTTACTGTTTCATAACGGGTCGGTTACTGTTTTTATCGGGTTTTACTGTTGACATAACGGGTCGGTCGATCTGGGCCGTCCATGCGGCCGATCGGACGGCCGAGAATTAAAGGTGACGTGGCCTCACGGTTGGGCTCCCTCATCTACGGTCATAATGTTAATATATATATATATATATATATATATATATATATATATATATATATATATATATATATATAGTTAGATTTGGCTACTAGTAGCCAATTTGGCCACGCATAGTCCCGTTTCCCATAGTTTGACCGAGTGTGTTTTTCAAAATGTGTTTTTAAAGTTAATTGTGGTATTCTTGGTCCCTGTTTTTTGAAGACATATAGCAGAGGGTCTACTTATAATATATATTTTTTTCTATTATATAAAAAGTGTTCTACCTCCTTTGTCTTGAAATAAAAGTTTCAAAGATTCAAACTTTATCTTAAATTATAAAGTATTCTAATTGTTCAACCTTATTCATGTGTATCTACCTTTTAATCCCTATCTATATATGCATATCCCTTTTAAAAATCATCTTGCCAAAAATGACTCGTGTATTGATAACCGAAATAAATGACACGCATGCATTCATTCCTTTTTAGACAAAGTGTAATTACTAAGAAAGTAATGTTAACAACGGTAGTAAAGAATTATACTGAGGGGCAAGTTAGTATTTTGCTAAACTCCTTGTTTGGTCATAAAATTGCTTCAGTACCTTTAGCGTGTTTGATTTTTTCGTGAGTGCATCCTAGAACTAGGCTCCCGTAGGACACACACAGCGGGGATGCAATCTACTGTTGTTTGGTTGTCTATATATTATGCATATAGCTAGGCTGAGAGGAGATAGTGTTAGGTTGCTGCATGACGTTTATGAAATAAAAATAGAAAAAAAAAGTATAACAAGTCTAATGATGCCCGCAAATTAGGAAAGAAATTGGGCCAACTCAGTCCCAGAAGAGGAGGAGCGCCGCAGCAGCAGCATCGCGTGGGCCAAGGAGGCCGCACGCGCGCGCGAAAGGCCGGGGGCGCGCAGCCCGTCCGCGCTGCCGCCGCCGCCGTCATGCCGCGTAGATTAGGGTTTATGTCGCTTAAAAGCTAAGTAATTGCCGGGCTATAAATAAAGGGGCATTGTAATCAGATTGAGAATCAAGTAATAGAAGGGGTTTCCCCTATTTCTATCTCTCTCTCCCGGCTCCTGAGCCGCCGCCGTGCGCGCGGTGTCCACGCCGCCGCCGCCCACGCGCCACTTGCATGCGCCGACCTGCGCAGCCACGCCGCCGCCTCCTGCCGCCGCGCCTACACCGCACGCTGCACCTGCGCCGCCGGCCAGGCCGCCGCCCGCGGCCGCCGCCGTCGCCCACGGGTCACACCCAGGGCTGCCACGTTCACCCCTGTGCACGACCTGTTATATCTGGTATCCGGAGACCAGATCGATCCATGGCCGCCGTGACCACTATGAACGCCGCCTTCACGAAGGAGGAGTTCGCGATCTACACCATCAACATCGACGATCAAATCGCCGATCTAGATCGTCGCCTCAACGCCAAGGAAGACGAGCTGGCACGCATCGCCGGCAACGACACCACCAACACCGCGACCAACGACGAAATCAGCGCCATAATAGCAGGTGGAGTGCAAGAACTCAATAATTCTATCTTGCAGCAACAGAACGCGGTCCAATTCAGATCGGACCTGGACGTCGCCAGCGACGCCCACCAACTGTTCAACGACGAGTTCGCCGAACTGGATCGACGCCTCACGGCCACAGAGGCCAAGTGGACACGCCCCGACGCCAACAGCAACGCCATCATCAACGTCGTCAGCACCGGTCACGTCTACGCCAAAACCCGTAGCGCCATCGTCATCAAGGTCCAGCCCAGATTGGGTTTGGGCGTGCCAATGTCGACGCCGTGACAACGCTGTCCTGGAGGCACAGCAAAAGGGTGATAACGACTACCCCGCGGTCATCATCGAATAAGGGTCATAAAAAATGCTCATACTATGAATGTTGATTAACTTGTATTAAGTGATATTAGTGTTTTCTTTGACAAATATATTAGTCTAAGTATACCGACTATAACATACAAGTTAATATATTTTTTATGATAACGACTACCCCGACTATACAAGTTAATCAACATTCATACCATGTGAGCAGTCCTGCACGTGAGCATGGCTTATTAAAAATGCCAATGAAATCCATATATATGGAGTTAGATAGGCTAGGGCTGCCTTTTGCATCCGATTTAGACATCGAGCCTGGCTGGGTAAGAACCGCAACCAAAAAGGCTACCCTGTCTTTCAAGACAAAGTGTTTGTTCCCACAGAAAGGACAAGTGAAAGGCTGCAACGTTGCTCTTTGGTGACATTCATGAGAACTCCACTGGATGAATTTGGCGACTCCATGATATTTCCTATGGGCTGGAATTCCGGCTTCCCGTCCCTTCGCTTTGGTCTATCATCACCAACAACTCTGTGTTAGTCCTGCATAGTACATTTGTTCCTGGAAACAACTCCCAGGAAAAAATGGTGACCAAATTGCGTGTGTTGGAAACGTGGTCAAGTGCACAAATGTTATCAATTATTCAGAGGAAATTAACGATGATATATGCCACGTTGTTAGGTTCAATGCACAAGAAAGATCTGTCTCCCCTTCCTTCTTTAATGAAAATTTATTTATACTGTGGGTATCTCCCCCACAGTTTTTTGCGTCAATTAAAGAAAAAAGAGAGCTTGTCTCGTTGGTATACTTCATGTATGTTATAGTCGGTATACTTCATGTATGAGCATTTTTTATGCGTTGGATAAGATTCATTATTCATTTGTTTCTTTATAAATGAACCAAATAATATTAAATTTTTATGCAACAGATTTGACAAACATCAAGGGCAAGAAAAATGTATCAACACCTACAATACAAGATAAATATATTGTTTAGAGTTATTTCATGTACATTTATTAAGACTATTTGATAGTGTAACCGTGCAAGTGTTGGTGTATCTTCTCTATAAACGCGATCAAAATTAGAAAAAAAAAATGAGTTAGGTAACAAGTAAGGACTACCGGATGGAGTAGTAGATGGTATGACACGAACTAGCTGAGCATGGATCATGCGTGACTTTTCTAAGTAACTCGTAATTTGTGTTGCCGACCATAATGGCTTGCTGTTGTGACAAATCAAACCTGCTACACACAAGTCATCGAGATATATTATGCGGTCAAGTCAAACATGTCCAGATATTAGTCGTCGTTTGTCCTTAGTAGGACAGGTAAGGATACTTGAAGAACTGGCCAAGACTGTGTAAATATTTAACTGCCATGTATATATTAAAAGATTTACCTGCATGCTAGCAGGGACTATTTCAATCGCTTAGTCAGTTCCAGCAGGTTGAATATGCATGCCTCGTGACACCTAGATGATGTGGAACAATAAACACAGGCAGCAGGTATTAGCTACCCCTGCTAGAGCCTTCCTCAGTTTTATCTAGTTGCTCTTGCCTGCTCTGACACTTGCCCTCTACATGACTTTTTTTGCTTTGCTCATATGAACATGGTGTTGTAATGTTCATGTTGCACTTCGCTGGTCACATGTGAAAGTATTCTGCATTCTGCTGGAACTTAAACATAATATCAGCTCAACCCAAACAAGCTCTTCACCATGATGGTCAAGAAGGGTGATATGTTTGTGTTCCCTAAAGCAGTGATCCATTTTCAAATAATGGACCTAGCTAGGACCATGACAAGCTATTAGCATTTTCATCCCTCGGCAACCAAAATTAGACCCTAAGACCATTAGAATTGCCAGTGTACCTAGTGTTTGGATCAAAGCCACCAATCTTGGATGATGTTTTAGCCAAAATGCATTTCAGGTGGGGCAAGAAACTCTTAGATTTGCCCTAGTCTCAGATTATGGAGAAACACCACTACTGATTTTGTTTGACCGCACTGACACAAACCCCATTGTTCCTTAATAGATGTAGTATTTATTGAAATGAATGCCATTTTTTTTTTTTTTTTGCGAAAAGAATGCCATTGATGTCATTGCCACAATATCTGGTGCCGGTGGTTGTGGGGAACAGTGATGAACTCATTGTCACCTATATGGGCGCCACACCTCTCACTCAAGGCGTCATTATATGCCCCTTCGTGTTGGTGATCACTTCGAATGAGAAAAACCTTGCTCTGATCTTGTGCCTTATGGTCTCACTTTGCTTGTGGGCGGTGAGGACATTTTGGTGTGTTTTCTTGGCTTGGCGTGGTCAAAGACGAAGTCCCAACAATGCTCCAAGTTAAGGTTGTCATCATTTGCTTGTTTCGCTCAAGTTCTGGTTCTATGTTGACCCGATTTATGGAGAACATGGCTCTTTTATTTTGGGAGTTGAGCAATATTGCCTTGGGATAACTACACGAGTTGCATGCACGTCCATTAGAGATATTGTGATTCTATTCTCTCGGTTTTTAGTTTCTAGGGTGTGGTACATCGGAACTATCAGAGTAAGGCTAATAATACAACTGGTTGATGGTAGTTAGCTCTTCACTATTGATATATATATAACCACTACCGGAATCGGCTTATTTGCCGACGGCGCGGAGTTTGCCGATGGCAAAGTGGTCACCATCGGCAAAACTACCGGCTTTGCCGATGGCAAAGTACGGCCATCGGCAAACGTGTTTGCCGATGGCCAAGCCATCGGCAAAGCATGGCCATGGGCAAAGCCATTCTTTGCCGACGGCCGTGCCATCGGCAAACTATAGCCATCGGCAAACCCTTATTTTTGCCGACGGCCGGGCCATCGGCAAAGCCGGCCACGTGGCCGCCTCGGGAGCTGCCGGCCCACGGCTTTGCCGATGGCCGGCCATCGGGCAAAGCATCTTTGCCGACGGCCGTCACAGCCGTCGGCAAAGTTTGAATTTTTTTTTGTTTTTTCATGCCCATTTTTTTTGTGTTGCCTTCCTACATCAAATACAACCCAACTCCAAAAACGAGACAATTTTGAGTTTTTTTCCTATATTTTGTTATTTATTTTTGTTTCTTTGCAATTTTTCGGCGACTCCAAATTTAAACTACAGTGTACATGAAATAATGGAAATTTTTTATTCGAAACATGGTATTCATGATGCTCGGAGTATGTTGAGGTCGTATCCGGCCACCTCGTATGAAATTACGACCATGTTGGCATCGTAACATGGGGAGTCACGTGCACGGAAAGTGTTTTTAAATTATAGAAAATCCAAACGAAGTCTGAAATTGACGAAACTTGACGAGTTGTGTGGGCATCGCATGCGGAGGCTGTGGTAAAAATTTCAAAAAGTTTCGAGCAAGTGGTGACGTCGGATGGCCAAAACCCAGACATCTCCATATGTGGTCACTTGTGATCACATATGGAGATGTCTGGGTTTTGGCTATCCGACGTCACAACTTGCTTGAAACTTTTTAAATTTTTTACCATGGTCTCCACATGTGTTGACAACACAACTCGTCAAGTTTCGTCAATTTCGGACTTCGTTTGGATTTTATATAATTTAAAATCACTTTATGCGCACGTAACTCCTCATGTTACGACGCTAACATGGTCGTAATTTCACGCGAGGTCCCTGATACGGTCTCAAAGATACTCCGAACATCATGAATAACATTTTTCGAATGAAAAATTTTATTATTTCATGTACTTGTAGTTCAAATTTGAGTCGCCTTAAAATCGTTAAAACGTAAATAATTAACGAAATATAAAGAACAAAACTCAAAATTATCCCAAGTTTTGAAGTTGGGTTGTATTTGATGTAAAAATACACTTAAAAAAATGGACATGAAAAAAAAAAAAACAAAAAAAACTTTGCTGACGGCCATGGGGCGCCATCTAAGCAAAAGATGTTGCATGACACGGGCCATCTACAAAGTCATGCCCCGCTTCCTCGCGGCGGCCACGTGGTGGCCCTTGCCGATGGCCAGGGCTGCTGGCAAAGGCGATTTAAAAAAAAAATTGTTGAAACAAAGGGCCCAGCCGGCCCACCCCAACCCTATCTCCTCCCCAACCCTATCTCTTCCCCATCCTGCCTTTGCCGCCGACCGACCCCCGCCGCCGCCTTGCGCGCCGCCGCCCCTTCTTCCGTCGCGCCAGCGAGCAGGCAGGCGGCCACTCGAGCTCCCCCGCCCTCTCCGCTTCCCGGCCGCCGCCACGCCCTCACCGCCGCGTCCCACCACTCAGCCGCGCCGGCCACCTCTCCCCATCGCAGCAGCACCTCCTTCACCTTCCCTGGCGGATCCCCACCTTCTCGGCTCGGCGGCGGCCCTCATCATCCAGGCGGCAGGCCCTTCACCTCGTGCACATCTGCGTCCCCACGAGTGCGGCAGCACGGCGGCCCTCGGCCGCGCGCGGCTTCCTATCCCCATCCAGGGGCGGATGCTGCTCTCGGCGATGATGGCGGCCTGTCCCGGGTGATGGGGGCGACGACGGCCGGACCACCTGCACGCGCAAGTCTGGGTCCCCATGGACATGGCGGGACGGCGAACTGGCGGGCACGGCGGCCCCTGGCCGTGTGCGGTCTCCCATCCCCAACCAGTGGCGTGCCCGTGGTCCTCATCTCCGATCCACGGTATGTCTCTCCATCGGTACTATGGACGCAGCCATGGATGCATCCTCAGTTGCGTACATCCACAGGAATTGAGGAATCCGATAGCATGGATCAGATCCAGTGACGGGAATGCCAGACTTTCTTTTGTTTTATTGATCTTGGATCTGAAATTCCAGTAATCTTTCTATGCAGATAGAAGAGTATGGTTTAGTTAATTCCATCTGTCTGATTAGCGATCTTGATTTTGGTAGCAGTTGGTCACTCCCGTGGATTGCAATATTGTTTATCTTTCGGTATGCATCACTGTCTTATGGTAATTCTGTTTCAAGCCATCAATTTTATACTGAAAGTTCATGTTGTAGTTTACTATAATGAATATGCAGAATATAGTAAAAGTCACTTCATATTATTATGGTAAATTGGCCATGTCCTTATAGTGATCGATTGACACCACGCAGGCCGTGGCCAAATCCCTCTTTATTATTGCAACATTGTGTTCTTTGGTTGGTCTGCTATCTTGACTTTGTGGAGACAGAGCTGCATAGTTGGGAGTATACTGTTATAATTGACTTCTACCATTTGCTTCTTTTGCTTGTGAGAATCATGTGATAATTGGGAGACAGAGCTGCTAATCTTTTTCTTTAGTTCATGGGGAAATGAACAATGTAGTAAAGTGCACTGCTGGGCAAGTGTGCTAGTCTTCTGTATAACTCAGCATGGGAGTCTAATATCTACCATGTCAACAACAGTATCAGAATCAGGATTATTGTAGCCTGCTTTAATAGTTGTCATTCCTACATATATAAGCATGTTTTCTGCACTTCTCCATCACTTGCAATTACCAACTGATCGAGAATGAGAGACCTCATTGGCTTGCAATTGTTGCATTTTCTATATGTGGCAAATTGGCTTTGATGATTCTTAGATTTTAGTCTGATCTAACAATTTACTAATAGAGCTGAATCTGTTTTCTATTGCAGATTCCACCTCCAGCTCTTGTTTTCTATTGCAGACTCCACCTCCAACTCTTCACATCACTAACATGCTATTGGCAAAGAAACAAACCAAGGTAGTACATCTCCTGTGTTCTTTTGCTATGCGATGCTTTATCACACTTGAAGTACTACCTAAGCCACCCTTTATTTGTTTCTATTATATGACACACACCAATTCTACCATGCAAATTATCCATTGCTTGACAAAATGAGGTCAATATGTGGTGTTCCTGTGGTGTGTGCTTTATGTTCAGTTTCTTTTGAATGA
>JAENPR010001816.1:0-105437 GCA_018135685.1 Themeda triandra | reverse complement strand
AAATATAAAATGAAGTTAAAAAACAGTGGTAGAGTTGGATTTTTTCGAGCCTTAGGGTCAATGGTTCGATCTACAGCAGTTTTGCCGTGTCTTTTTTTTTAACAGAACGTAAATATTTATAATATATATATGGTGCAGTGGCAAGGCTAGTTTCGATTGTACTTCCGTGGCGGGTTTGAATCCCACAATATATAGGTTTGGGTCTTTCCGAAAAAAACACAATATATAGGTTTTGTGTTTTTTCATTTTTTCCATTTTTAAATACAAAAAATAATTTGAAACTTTTCCATACAAAGTTGAATGACGACAAACTTTATTACATTAAAATTATAGCTCTCTATACAATCAAAAACTTTGTACTTAAGAAGACTTTGATTCAAGCAATAAAGAGTCATAAAATGTTGTTTTAAGTTCACATATTTTAAATTTTTTATTTTAAATTGTTAAACAACCTTAGATGTTGATATGGTAGATACCGAAGTTGTAGTTCTCAAAAAAGTCTACAACTTTGTTGTTGAACTTTTTATTTAAAGTTGTTTAGAGTCTCAAACATGTCATAAAACGCAATAATATATTCGGATGACGAATTTATGATGAAAATGTTGATTTATATTTTTATGACATTGCTGATCTGTTGGTGCAAGTATATCTTTATCTCAAGGATATATTCATCAGTGCACGTAATCATTTAGAACTTAGTTAGTTGTGTACCAATGCAGAATAAAGAGTTTCATTTATGCCAATATTGACATATTGCTCAAATTTTTCCTCCATAATTCATAATTGATTTTTTAGTAACTGTTGCTTATGTTTACACTAATGCAATCAAGCAATTATGATTTTTGAAAAGTAATTTTCAAATATAATAATCCATGCATGGATCAATTCTTGTGTCAATGAGAGTTTGTGTCGTCATGCTCGTACACTTGATTGCATCATCTGTTGGTGCTCCTACGAACTGGTGAAAGGTCCTAGTATGGCTAGAGGGGGGTGAATAGCCTATTTAAAAATCTTCAAGACACTAGAGCAAAATATTAGTAACACAAAAGGCGATAAAAGCGGTTTGCTCTAGCTCTAAATGTTAGGCAAGCCAACTATTGCAATTCTAATAATTATAGTCTCTATGGCACACAAATTCTATGTCTCTACTCTATCTAATTAGAGAGCTAGCAAGATAAACAAATTACTCTAAGTTACTCTACCACAAGATATATTGCAAGTATTAAAGAGAGGAGAATGACTTTTATACCAACGGTGAAGAGTAGAGGATGTTGCCAATCACCAAATAAATAATCCCAACAATATATATATCAATCAATCCAATGCACCGGAGACAAGAGATGACACAATTGATTTTTCTCCCGAGGTTCACTTGCTTACCGGCAAGCTAGTCCCCGTTGTGTCGACCAACACCTTGGTGGTTCCTCGGTTGTGGCCCTCAAGCCAACGCCCGCAAGGCACCGCAAGAACCCACACACAAGTGTGGTAACTCAACGACACGCGCAATCCACTAGAGTTGGAATTACGCACTCCGCCGGGGAACCACAACAACCCCTCATTATTTCACCTTGATTGGGGGCGGATACAATCACCAAATCCCCTCACCAATCAATCCAACACCAACCGTCTAGGTGACGGCAATCACCAAGAGTAATAAAAATACCACAATTGCAATCACCACCTAGTGCCAAGAAATTGAATCACAAATCACAAATGCATGCACCTAGGGTTTCCTCAACCTCTCACCAAATGAAGCCAACCATGGGATGGAGGGGAGAGGGAGGAGATCCTCTGAGGCTCTCAACTCGATCTCTAGCACAAGCTCTCTCACTTGAATGGAGCACCAAATCTTGGGAATGAGAGAGGAAGATTGGGAGCTTTTCTTTGCAAGAGGAGGAAGAAGGGAGAGCTTCTCTGCAATGCTTCGTTGGAATGGAATGGGAGAGTGAGCCACGGCAGCAACAGCCGCGTCTTGACCCCTGTCGTCATCATTCAACACCAACGGTGGAAAAGTTCTGGGCCCACCATGTGCTCACGCTCCCAGGCAGTACGCAGCAGTAGCATCTCCACAACGGGCGGCAGCTCACTGTCCAAGCAAGCAAGCAGCGCCAGGATACAGCGAAAAATACCAGGGCGGCCCAAAGATGCAGCAAAGCGGCCCGAGCGCGCAGGCGGGCGGCAAAACCAGCGGCTCCGGCTCGCGGTGGCCTGGGCCAGCCGCGCCAATGCGGCCGCGAAAGCAGCCGCAGCTAGCGGCCACCAGCGGCCAGCCGCAGCGGCGGCCCAGTGCCCGCCAGCGCGGCCCAGCGGAGGCGCCAAGCCAGGCCTCCCACGCGCGCGGCCCAGGAGCGGCTGGCGGCGGCCCGCGAAGGAGCAAGGCAGGCGGCCCAGCGCGGAGGCAGAGCCAGCAGGCCGACGGGCCAGCCCATTAAGATGAAAAAGGCCATCAGCAGCTCTCCCTCTTTCCCTGCTCGATCCAGAAGGCCCAAAGGCCAGCAAACCAGCAGCAAGAGCGAGGGCCAAAAAGGCCGCCGCGCCCCCGCACAGAGGGCAGCAGATCACCTCCGTAAACTTCATTTTCTTCACAAATTCATCCCATTTCATATGCTATCTCATTCCAATCAAATACTTTCTCATTCAAAGCAAATCAAACCTCAATAGCTCAAGAGATAGCAATTCTTCAAGCCTTTTCAAGGGAATTTTCAACCACCTCATCAAGTCACTAAACCCCAAGCATATGCAAAATGCAATTCATTTTAGTGGCACTAGATGAGTGAGCAATTATAGTTTTCCCCTCTTAATAGTATGGTTATCAAACCTAAACCACTCACACCCTCTATGGTGTCTTGAGTGTCAACCGAAAATGGCCCTATGATTTTATACCTTTGCCTTGAGCCAATTTTCGCTTTTCTCCATTTCCATTCCAAGGATGAGCACTTGACCATCACCATCCACCTTGATCCATTTGCTCCATCACTTGGTGTGTACTACCTTGCTCATATTCACAACACTCATGACAAAGGTTAGTACACTAGGTTTCATCAATTACCAAAAACCAAACTAGAGCTTTCAATCTCCCCCTTTTTGGTAATTGATGACAACCTTCACAAAGATATGAAATGAATTTAAATTGTGAACTTGAAATGTTTGCCCATGTAATTAGATCATGAATAAGAGTTGGACAAGCATTTCAAATTCAGTTTTGATAGTACTAGCTCCCCCTACATATGTGATATATGAGTTTGGTTCAATTGTTCACATATGCATGAATTGGAATTTTGGGTGAGCTACTACTATCAAATGATGCTAAAGTATATAGAATGGACCTTTGAAGCGTGTTACCATCGGAGTTGCCAATATACCATCTTTAGCACCATGGATAACTAGACATACATCAAAAACTCAAGTACCTCATGAGATCAACATTATAAGAAAGAGAGCACTTGATTTACTTGAAAGCATAAAAGTCTAGTTACCAACCTATGCATGCTAGTATTTCAATCATCATAAAAATTTTATACTAACATACACCACACAAGCATATATATAGAATTTAAAATACATGTGCAGAGGGCAAGTCATATGTTAATGCACATACAAATGCAACAAATTGTTCATGAGCTTGCTCCCCCTACTTGTGTGCTTAAAAAAAATTATTGATCCCTTTTCTTTCTCATATCTCTCCCCAACATTATCTTTGTGACTCATCTCTCCCCCTTTGTCATCTATTTCTAAAAAGGTATGGTCAAATTGGGGTTCAATCTAGATCACTTGCCAAAGATATTTAATTCGGTTTGAACCAAAGACAAGCTTCTTCACACCTCATAGAAAGGGTTATCTTGCCTATGTTGAATTAAACACTTATAGCAAATTTTCTAGATTCAACACTAGGATTGCAAGCTCACAAACATGTCATATGCCACCACTAGATCAAAACAAGCATAGAAGCAATAGTGGTGCCATATATACATCAAATTCTTTTGATTTATCATGAATGCCCCAAATGCAACTTGTATGTCTAGATGCACTAACAAGTCCTTAGCATAGGATGAATGACATGTCATACAATGTTACCTTTGCTTTGTCGAAGGAGAGGCTTGTCATATATATATGGGGTGCATTCAACTCATGTTTGAGAAATCAAGAATGTTCAACTCATTTCTTAGCTTGCAAAACCTTGTCTCATCAAGTGGCTTAGTGAATATATCGACAAGTTGATCATCGGTGCCAACACTCTCAATAGCAATATCACCCTTTTGTTGATGATCTCTAATGAAATGATGTCTAATGTCAATGTGCTTTGTTCTTCCATGTTGAACCGGGTTGTTTGTCATCTTGATAGCACTCTCATTGTCACATAGCAATGGCACATTCTTGAAATTGAGACCATAGTCCTTCAAAGTTGATTTCATCCATAGCAATTGAGCACAACAACTACCGCACTAATATATTCGGCTTCGGCGGTAGAGATTGCCACGGTGTTTTGCTTCTTAGATGACCATGACACAAGAGATCTTCCAAGTAATTGATATGTACCACTAGTGCTCTTTCTATTTATTTTGCATCCCCCATAATCGGAGTCGGAATAGCCAATCAACTCAAATTTTGACCCCTTGGGATACCATAGTCCAACATCTTTTGTATGCTTCAAGTACCTCAATATTCTTTTAGTTGCGGTGAGATGACTCTCTCTAGGTGAGGATTGATATCTTGCACACATGCATACACTAAACATGACATCCGGTCTTGATGCGGTCACATAGAGTAGGCTTCCAATTATAGAACGATACAACTTTTGATCCACCATGTTGCCACTAGTATCACTATCAAGAGTACCATTAGTGCCCATAGGAGTAGTAATTGGCTTTGCATCTTGCATTCCAAACTTCTTCAACATGTCCCTTATGTACTTCCCTTGACTCACAAAAGTGCCATTCTTCAATTGTTTGATTTGGAGACCAAGAAAGTAGCTAAGTTCACCAATCATAGACATCTTAAACTCTTTTGCCATCATTTCTCCAAACTCTTCACAATATGCTTGGTTGGTTGACCCAAATATGATATCATCCACATAAATTTGCATCACAAATAAGTCATTGTCAATCCTTTTAGTGAAGAGAGTAGTATCAACCTTGCCCATTTTGAACCCTTTGGAGAGTAAGAAATCTCTTAACCTCTCATACCATGCTCTAGGTGCTTGCTTCAAACCATATAATGCCTTCTTCAACTTGTATACATGGTCGGGTTTCTTGTCATCTTCAAAACCGGTGGTTGTTCAACATACACTAGCTCATTTATATAGCCATTGAGAAATGCACTTTTCACATCCATTTGATATAACTTGATGTTGTCGGCACAAGCATAGGCTAATAAAATTCTAATTGCCTCCAATCTAGCAACCGGTGCATATGTTTCACCAAAGTCAAGACCCTCTACTTGAGAATAACCTTGAGCAACTAGTCTTGCTTTGTTTCTCACAACAATGCCATCTTCATCTTGCTTGTTTTTAAACACCCATTTGGTTCCAATCACATTGTGGTCTTTTGGCCTTTCTACTAATTCCCAAACTTCATTTCTAGTGAAGTTGTTGAGCTCTTCATGCATAGCATTAACCCAATCCTCATCATTCAAAGCTACATCAATCTTGGTTGGTTCAATGGATGAGACAAATGAGAAATGCTCACAAAAGTTAGCCACCCTTGATCTTGTTTGCACACCACTTCTTATGTCACCAATAATCATATCCATTGGATGATCTCTTGCAATGTGTTGAGGTTGGAGCACTTGAACTTGATTGCTTGAGCTAGGTTGGTCATTTGATTTACCTTCATGAGATGAACTAGCATTTTGATCTTGCAAATGAGAGTCACTAGCTTGCTTCATTGGAGAGGTGAGCACTTGATCTTTATCATCTTGTATGTCAATCACTTGCTTCGCTCTAATGTCCCCAATGTCCATATTCTTCATTGCTTCCACCAACCTAGGTCCACCAACATCATTTAGATTTTCTTCTTCATCTTGTGACCCATTGGTTTCATCAAATTGCACATCATGAACTTCCTCAAGAATGCCACTAGAATTGTTCCATACTCTATATGCTTTGCTTGTAGTTGAATATCCAAGTAGAAACCCTTCATCACATCTTTTGTCAAACTTTCCCAATCTAGAGCCCTTCCTCAAGATATAGCATTTGCAACCAAACACTCTAAAATATGCAATGTTGGGCTTTCTTCCATGTAATAGCTCATATGGAGTCTTTTCAAGCAAAGGATGACAATAGAGCCTATTGATGTAGTAGCAAGCCGTGTTGATTGCTTCATTCCAAAAAGATTGACTAACATTGTACTCATGAAGCATTGATCTAGCCATATCAAGCAATGTTCTATTCTTCCTCTCTACTAGGCCATTTGATTGTGGAGTGTATTTGGCCGAAAATTGATGTCCAATGCCATAGTGATCACAAAGTTCTTCCATTCTTGTATTTTTGAACTCACTTCCATTGTCACTTCTCACTTTCTTGATTCTCATGTCAAACTCATTGTGAACTCTAGTGAGAAAGGTCTTGAAGGTGTCAAATACTTCACTCTTGTCAATAAGAAAGAATACCCATGTGAATCTTGTGAAGTCATCCACTATGACAAATCCATACTTGTTGCCACCAATGCTTGTGTATGTAGTTGGGCCAAATAAATCCATGTGCAACAACTCAAATGCCTTGCATGTGCTCATTGTACTCTTCTTTGGATGAGAGCATCCAACTTGCTTCCCGCTTGACATGCACTACAAAGCTTGTTCTTTTCAAATTCAACATCTTTCAAACCATCAACAAGTTTGTGAGTCACAAGCTTCTCGCAATTGTTTCATGCCGATGCCCAAACCTTCTATGCCAAAGCCAACCCATGCTTGATTTGGAGATTAAGCATGTGGTCAAAGACGCTTCACTAGTATTGAAGTCAACTAGATAGAGGTTCTCATATCTAAAGCCCTTGAATATCAAATTGGAATCATCCACACTAACAACTTCAACATCATTTGCCCCAAAGATACACTTGTAGCCTAGATCACAAATTTGTGTAACGGATAGAAGATTGAAATCCAAGCTCTCAACTAGCAACACATTGGAGATACTCATATCATTTGATATTGCAATCTTGCCCAATCCAAAAACCTTGCCTTTCTTGTTATTGCCAAAGGTAATTGAATCAACACCACTATCATTATCTTTGATTGAGTCAAACATTCTTGATGTGCCGGTCATGTGTTGAGAGCACCCACTATCAATAATCCAATGCCTTCCTCCGGCTTTATAATTGACCTACAAGAGAATCAATGAAGCTTAGGTACCCACACTTGCTTGGGTCCTTGTAGGTTAGTGACTAAGCTCTTTGGCACCCAAATAGCCTTCTTCTTTGGGCCAACAATGGGAGTACCAACAAACTTAGCTTTCACACCCTTCTCACCCTTGGTAAGCACATAACAAGAATCAAAAGATATAGCATTAACAAACTTCTTGTTCTCTTTCTTCTTGTTGCAACTTTGCTCTAGGTGCCCAACTTGCTTGCATCTATAGCAATACCGACCATTGCTCTTCACAAAGCTAGGCTTCGGAGTTGCAAAGGCTGACTTGCCTTTCTTGGGGATATAGCCCAATCCCTCTTTGTTAAGAGAGAACCTTTGGCTACCCAAGCACTTAAGCAAGCGGGTCTCACCGCCATAGGCCTTTCCTAGGGCGTGAGTGAGCTCATCCACCTCTTTCTTGAGGGTCTCATTCTCAACCATTAGTGAGGCATCACATGTGAAACCATCACTAGTAGTAGAGGTAGAGTCGGTAGTGGTGGATGAAGAGCTACAAGAAGGGTTAGCATTTGATATGATGATGGGTTGATAAAATGAATCCTCAATGATGTCACAAGTAACACCTATATCACAAGATGCAACCACCACTTTCTTTTGCTTGTTGCTCAAGAAGCAATGAGTGAGCCTTTTCAAGCTTAGAATGAGCATCACCAAGTTTCTCATGGTCTTCCACTAGACTCTCATGAGTGGTTTTAAGCTCACTAAGAACTTTCTCAAGTATTGCTACTTTCATTGAAAGCTTCTTACACTCCTTTTCCTTGGCAATAGCTATGTCTCTAGTTTCTTGCATCAAGTCATATAATTGTTCCTTAGAAGGTTCATCATCATCATCATCATCATCATTATCACTATTGTGAGCATATTCCATCTCACTATCATCATCACTATCATCATATTGTACCTTAGCTTCTTTGGCCATGAAGCATGAAGATGGTGTAGAGAATATTGATGGCTTCTTGTTGATAGCAATTGAAGCAAGAGCCTTGTTGGATGAATCTTCATCTTCATCATCATTGTCACTCTCCCAAGTGACCACATATGCACCATTCTTGGCCTCAAGCTTCTTCTTCTTCTCAAATTTGCCCTTGTTATTCTTCTTCTTCTCATATGGGCATTCGGCTTGAAGGTGTTCGGTGCTATCACAATTGAAGCACTTCCTTTGTTGCTCATTTCTCTTAAAGTTGTCATTTCTCTTCTTGAAGCCTCTTCTCTTGATGAACATGTGACCCATCTTCTTGACTACAAGAGCAAGTGCCTCATCATCAATTTCAAATTCCCCATCTTCATTATTGTCTTCTTCTTCTTATATGATGGTAGCTTTGCCCTTGGAGGAGGTGGCCTTGAATGCCACGGTCTTCTTCTTCTTCTCATCTTCCACCTTCTCTTTCTCATCAACATCTTGATCATATTTGTCATAGGTCAATACTTCACCAAGCAAATCATTAGGTTTCTTTGTTTCAAGCCCATCTCTTTGCAACATCATGATCAACATCTTGAATCTTCTAGGTAAACTCAACAAGAACTTGTGGCAAAAATCTTCATCTTTTGTCTTGTGCCCTAAACTTTTGAGATCATTGACTATCACTTGTAGGCGATGAAACATCTCAATAATTGTTTCATCATCCTTCTTCTTTAAGTTCTCAAACTCACTTTTGAGTCCATAAAGCTTGGCACTCTTCACAACTTTTGTGCCCTCATATGTTTCACTCAATCTTGTCCACACTTCACTAGCCACTTCCAAATCTTTGATTTCCCTCAAATACTTTTGTATCCATGCCATTGTAAAGTGTATTGAGAGCCATTCTATTGCATGTTATATTGGCTCTATCCAAATCGGTGAGGTTATCGGCATCAAGAATAGCATAGTCATATAAAGTAACTTGCAAGACTCTTTCATGAATAGAACCAAGATACATAATCATCCTCCTCTTCCAATGATCAAAAGAGCTAACTCCATCAAAGAACGGTGGCTTGCCCCCAACATGATTGAACACAATTTGAGCCATACTTCAACACCGAAGGTTGTTAAGCCTTAATTAATTGGTGACCTAGCTCCGATACCACTTGAAAGGTCCTAGTATGGCTGTGAGAGGGGGTGAATAGCCTATTTAAAAAATCTTCAAGACACTAGAGCAAAATATTAGTAACACAAAAGGCGATAAAAGCGGTTTGCTCTAGCTCTAAATGTTAGGCAAGCTAACTATTGCAATTCTAATAATTATAGTCTCTATGGCACACAAATTCTATGTCTCTACTCTATCTAATTAGAGAGCTAGCAAGATAAACAAATTACTCTAAGTTACTCTACCACAAGATATATTGCAAGTATTAAAGAGAGGGGAGAATGACTTTTATACCAACGGTGAAGAGTAGAGGATGTTGCCAATCACCAAATAAATAATCCCAACAATATATATATCAATCAATCCAATGCACCGGGAGACAAGAGATGACACAATTGATTTTTCTCCCGAGGTTCACTTGCTTGCCGGCAAGCTAGTCCCCGTTGTGTCGACCAACACCTTGGTGGTTCCTCGGTTGTGGCCCTCAAGCCAACGCCCCGCAAGGCACCGCAAGAACCCACACACAAGTGTGGTAACTCAATGACACGCGCAATCCACTAGAGTTGGAATTAGGCACTCCGCCGGGGAACCACAACAACCCCTCATAATTTCACCTTGATTGGGGGCGGATACAATCACCAAATCCCCTCACCAATCAATCCAACACCAACCGTCTAGGTGACGGCAATCACCAAGAGTAATAAAAATACCACAATTGCAATCACCACCTAGTGCCAAGAAATTGAATCACAAATCACAAATGCATGCACCTAGGGTTTCCTCAACCTCTCACCAAATGAAGCCAACCATGGGATGGAGAGGAGAGGGAGGAGATCCTCTTGAGGCTCTCAACTCGATCTCTAGCACAAGCTCTCTCACTTGAATGGAGCACCAAATCTTGGGAATGAGAGAGGAGAAGATTGGGAGCTTTTCTTTGCAAGAGGAGGAAGAAGGGAGAGCTTCTCTCTGTCTGTTTCGTTGGAATGGAATGGGGAGAGTGAGCCACGGGCAGCAGCCGGCTGCCTTGACCCCTTGCTATCTGTCCAGCCACCAATGGGTGGAAAAGTTCTGGGCCCACCATGTGCTCACGCTCCCAGCCAGTACGCAGCAGTAGCATCTCCACAACGGGCGGTAGCTCACTGTCCAAGCAAGCAAGCAGCGCCAGGATACAGCGAAAAATACCAGGGCGGCCCAAAGGTGCAGCAAAGCGGCCCGAAGCGCGCAGCGAGGCGGGCAGCAACCAGGCGGCCTGGCTCGCGGTGGCCCAGCAGCGCGCCAATGCGGCCCGCGAAAGCAGAGCCAGCAGCAGCGGCCACCAGGCGGCCAGCGCAGGCGGCGGCCCAGGTGCCAGCGCGCGGCCCAGCGGAGGCGCCAAGCCAGGCCTCCCACGCGCGCGGCCCAGGAGCGGCTGGCGGCGGCCCGCGAAGGAGCAAGGCAGGCGGCCCAGCGCGGAGGCAGAGCCAGCAGGCCGACGGGCCGACCCATTAAGATGAAAAAGGCCATCAGCAGCTCCCTCTTTCCCTGCTCGATCCAGAAGGCCCAAAGGCCAGCAAACCAGCAAGAGCAGAGGGCCAAAAAGGCCAGCGCGCCCCAGCAGACAGAGAGGCAGCAGATCACCTCCAGAAACTTCATTTTCTTCACAAATTCATCCCATTTCATATGCTATCTCATTCCAATCAAATACTTTCTCATTCAAAGCAAATCAAACCTCAATAGCTCAAGAGAGAGCAATTCTTCAAGCCTTTTCAAGGGAATTTTCAACCACCTCATCAAGTCACTAAACCCCAAGCATATGCAAAATGCAATTCATTTTAGTGGCACTAGATGAGTGAGCAATTATAGTTTTTCCCTCTTAATAGTACGGTTATCAAATCTAAACCACTCACACCCTCTATGGTGTCTTGAGTGTCAACCGAAAATAGCCCTATGATTTTATACCTTTGCCTTGAGCCAATTTTCGCTTTTCTCCATTTCCATTCCAAGGATGAGCACTTGACCATCACCACCCACCTTGATCCATTTGCTCCATCACTTGGTGTGTACTACCTTGCTCATATTCACAACACTCATGACAAAGGTTAGTACACTAGGTTTCATCAATTACCAAAAACCAAACTAGAGCTTTCAACTGGTCATCCCCATTTATAAGTCCAAGAAAGGGAGAAGATCAGGTTCTCATTCTCACTTACAACATTTCCATTCTCATGGCACTATCCAAACATAAGAAAGAAGTTTACAAACCTAAGCACTACACTGCAAACATCACATATGTCTGAGGCCACGTCTTGCTGAGACAACCAAAACTTAGGATCATCGGGTTTGGCCCCTCACGCTATTCGATGAATTTCGAAAATCATGAATGCAAATATTGTAAGGACCGGTTTAAATCCTCGGAATTCTTAGAATTAAGTTTATTATATAAACTATAGTTATGAAAAAGGAATCCATAGAATTCGTTAAATAAAATCTATAACTTTACCTAAGTTGTAAACAAGAATTCATAGAATCCATTTTCTATCTCCCACGCTATGAATTTGAGGGCAACGTATCAGGTGTAAACCACAACTTTCATGAAAACCCGTGCAACCATGGCAAAAAAGAGTTGTCAGAATTCAAAAAAAAATTCACACATGTAGATGATATGTGATATACAAACTTGTAAAATATCTTGTGCAAACTCGACTATTATATTTATATCTCACAAAAGAAGTCGAGTTTGGACAAGATATTTTACAAGGTTGTGTATCATCATATCATCTACATGTGTGATTTTTTTGGTAAATTTAGAAGACTTTTTGCCATAGTTTGCCCGGGTTTTCACGGAGGTTGTGGTTTGCACCTGATATGTTGATAGACTTATATATGAACTTTGGAAAGTCATGAAATCCCAAATTTCAAGCCAAATAGTATACTTTATTAAGTAGATTCCAGTTTCTCCAAACAGGCTAGTTTCTCCAAACAGGCGCAAGTGTTGAAAAACTTGTTTCAACTCAAAATTAGAATATCAGAAATGTTGTGGTATGGGCATGTGGCCATCCGGACAGTGCATGCCCCCACTCCGCGACTTGTTGCCGCCTCTTCCGCCCCTCCACCCCCCCCCCCCCCCAACTCCTTCTCATTAGCTCCTCATTCTCGTCCCCCTCTCCTCACTGGCTCCTAGCTTTCTTCCATCTCAAAGTGCTGGTGATGCGCCCCATCCCGCTTGGTCCTCATACTGTGCCCCATCCCACTTGCTCCACACTCTACTCAGAGTCATAAGATATGGATTCGAGGTTCATTTCAAATCCGCTCACTGAATTTCTTGCCGAGTCTGCCTTCATTTCTTCCACTTCCCTCTCCCCAATCCCCATCCATCCTTCTGCAATCCATTAATTGGGATCTTGAAAACTTGAATTTGATCTGTAGTTTAACAACTTTGAATAATAATCCTCCAATATTATTACACGCTATTTAACATCATTTTTCTGTTTTACTATTCACACACACAAAAAAAATAATAAAACAAGCGTGGCGAAGAAGATATTTAGCATCTGCTGTGATAGAGTTAGTATAATTATACAGGTGACATCACGTTCCGTACAGAGGGACTAACTGAATTAGCATCTTTTTGCAAAAAAAAAAAAACACCAAAACGTTGGGAGCTCATGCCGATGTGGCGATGCCAGCAGGCAGTGGTGGCCCCACTGTTCAGTGACCCGGCCCATTCCCGACTCGGCCTCTCTCGTCTGGGCTATAATATCCAAGCGGCTGGAAAAGCAGTTGGGGAAGCAAGCCTTGGTTTTCGTCTCGGAGTCGGAGAGCAACGAGGAGCGGAGCAGGCAGGAGAGCGCTCCGAGCAAGGACTACACCGACCTCCCGGCGGCGATGGCGGCGGCGCGTGGTGCTACCAAGTATGCTTCTCAACCCCTCCTCCTCCTCCTCCTGCAGTCGACCTCTCTCTATACTCCGATTCCCGTCTCGCCATGGAACTTACCCATCGGAGCCCGCGCTCCGACCAGCGGGTTGCGAGCCGGGGAGCGTCGCCGCTCCCGGGTTCGCCACCAGCTGGTCGGAGCACGGGCTGCGGTGGGTGTCCGACACTGGCGCGGGTAGGCTCTCCGCTCATGTGAGGCGCGGCTGCAAGGTGGCAGCGCGCGGTCGCGGGCGCGCCGGCGCGGCGGCGGCGGCATGCGTGGGCAGGCGGCGGCGCGGGTAGGCATCACGGGCTGCGGTGGGTGCGGTGGCGCGGGGGTAGGGTTCTCCCGTTGTGGTGTGTGAGGTGCGGCTACAGGTTGCAGCGCGTGGTGGCGGCGTCGCGCGGTCGCGGCGTCATGCGGTCGTGGCGTCGTGCGGCGGGGGCGGCATGCATCGGCGTGGGCAGGCTGTGGCGCGGGTAGTGTGCGTCGTCTGGGTGGGTCGCGGCGTTTCGCGGTTGCGGCGGCGGCGGCGGCATGGGCGTGGGCAGAGGCAGGCGGCGCCGCTGCCGCTACCGCGGACAAATGTGATCGTACTCTACTAACACTGTGTTTTGGTTTTGCTGTGTTTTGCTATCAGGCTCCGGGACCTCATCAAGAAGGCTGCGGAGATCCTCATGCCGACCGACCTCAGGGATCTCCCAGAACTGAAGGAGAAGGCAACCAGGGCGTGGGAGGTGCTGAAGAGTCAGGTCTGTTGTGCAGGCGCAACCCCAACCTCTGATGAGAAAATCCCTCAGCCCGAGGATCAGGAGAGGGCGAGCAACCCCTTTCTGTGAGTAAACCAGAGCAATGTAGTGGGATTAGCCTTGCCTTTACCTGAGATGCTGTAATGAGATTTTGCCCTCTGGCTGTTACACTGCACTTTGCCAATTAGGTACAATTTGCCATTTGTTGGATGTGGTGATCATGCAGGTATAATGTTGCTGGTGATATTGCTGATTTGCTATCATTTTTGGATGTGTTGATCCTGCTTATCCAATGTGTGATATATTCGATTGCAGTTTGTTTTCAGTAATTTGTTTGGTTCTGATAGCACAAATCAGAGGTGTCATTTAGTCCAAGGTCATTCACTGGTTCCACTCATCCTAGCAGGCAATATGTAAGGTCTTCGCCTTTCTCATCCAGTGAGAACCTCCGGGCAAGTAGTTTAGGAAAGACATGTATGTTTTGGGCTTTTACTAGCGATATCAACATTTTCTGCATCACATGTCTGTTAGCTGAATCCATTTCTTGTGTAGAATCAAACACTGTTTCCCAATGTCTTGGATGTGTTGATCCTGCTTATCAGTTTTGGGTGGCTGTTTCCTGACAACACTGAAATGTTCTCAGTAGGTCAGATGGTAGTATGGCCCAACTAATAGATAACCAGTAGACCATCACAACTTTTACATGAACCCTCTGTGATGTTCCTTATAATCTGAAACATTCTAGGATTTGGCCTTGGTGAAACCTTCAAGCTTGTAATAGCTACTGTCGCTTGAAACCCTCTGCAGTCTGATTAGACTGCAGCTGCATTCTAGGATTCAATCATTCTTGCTGTGCAGTAGCTATTTGTACTCCATTCTTCATTCATTCTTGTTGTGCAGTAGTTTGTGGAAATATATATACCCTCTGTGATGTTCCTTATAATCTGAAAAAAAAAACTCTGAAATGTTGCCTTTGATTTGTCTGAATCTGTCCTGCGCAACTTCTTTAGATGAATGGTGCCGCCACCTTTCCCAAAAAGCATGTAAAAGATGCTAAACAAAATTTCCATGAAATAGGTTCCAGTAAAATGTTTCTAAAAGTAAAGGATATGTTTTGTTTTTGCTTTAGATGGAACATAAAGGAAATCAGGCATGTGTTGTGCCAAAACATTAAAGCTAGCTAGGTTTACTGGTGAGTAACTTAGTTATGTAATGTCATTTACTGTATTTATGTTCCTTGAGTTATTATGTGACGCCCCTCGTTAATTTAGTAATAAAAAATGCAAACATTTTCACATAGAGGGGATACAATAGGAGACCTAATGTCCAATTTCTTCTATTAACAAAGAAATTTGACATGCGAAGGTAAAATTGGCCCGAGCATGTTCCTAAGAAAAGAGATGACCATGACGTAGACCAGATCTTGGATCATGTGAGATCATGTGTTTTGACGTGGGACAAACAAGATTATTTTTTAAATCCCAAACTCAAGTAGAGGTCTATTTCGCGCAATTTATTTTGTATACCCATCAACTTCTAGAGTTTTCCTAGGTCCTATTTTAAATTTGACTAAATATATAGGAAAGAGCAACAATATTTATAGATAAAAATTAGTATCGCTAGATATATTATAAAATATATTTGGTGTCATAAACGTTGCTACCTTTTTCTTTTTTTAGATAAAGGATAAACGCTACCTTTTTCTTGTAAAGTTGTTAAACTTATTACGGTTTGACTAGGATGATTCTAGGAATCCATTTATTTTGCGACGGATGGAGTATTAAAAGAAAGAAGAGAAAAGGAAGAAGACAACTGCAAATTTCAGACAACATGTTCGACCATCTGGAGAATGTGATGGTGCATAACATCAGGATTTCGGTTCAAGAATTACCAAGTGGCTGTACAGCATTATCAATGGTTGAAAAGGCAACCATATGCAACGATGGTGAAGTACCCAAACTTACACAGCTCGAAGTTCTTGGTCCATTAACTTGCGGCCGTATGTGGCTGGCTATCTTATTGTAAAAACAGTGGTTCCCACGCTCTGAGTATTCACAGCTTCGTACACCAAGATCTCCAATCGATTGCCCAAGGATTATCCAGCCTGCAATGCAACAACATAGAGTGGAATTCTTGGTTCTTCCCATTTCAGGGTCTTATCTCTCTTAGAGTTACCATGGCGGCTTGTCAGGGTCTTGTCTCATAGAGTTACCAAGGCGACTTGGTACAATGACAAGCAATGTATGCAGTGCGTAGTGCAGATTTCCGAAGGGCCTTATCTCTCAGTTCATCCAGATAGTGATCCAGTAGCAATGTAGCATCATGCACGAACAGGCTGAAACAACAGAGAATTGGTTTGGGGAACAGAGAAAAATGCAATGCAAAATACAGTTCTTTCTGTTGAATAAAGTAGTGCCATGAAAATGATCTATGAGACTATGATACATCCAAATTATTGCAGGAAAAAAAAGAGAGTACCTCTTATCACCAAATCGAACGTGAATCCAAGTTCCATGCAACAATGTATGCTACTAGCTCAGCAGTAGCATTCATATATTATCTCTGTTTATTCAAAACTGACATCAATCCAGGTCTTGAGCAGCATCCAATGTAAACTATATAAAACAATCGCTCATAAGCGACAATTCAAAGTGTTTTTCTCTAGTCAAACAATGACAAAATTACATGTTACTTGAACAGCAAAAAATGAAATATAGGAGAAGTGAAAAAATAAGTTACTGACATTGCACTGAATATGATGGACGAAGCGAACCACAAACTCACCACTCCGAAGGGGTTTCTTTTGTTTGTATGTGCGATCTCTACAAACTGCTTTGTACAGGCAAGAATTCTACAAAACCAAAATTTCAGTTCAGGTCTATTCATTAGTTCTGATCAAACGAATCCGCATAGTGGTAGGAATATAAGAAAACCATATTAATCCTCATAGTGGTAGGAATATAAGAAAACCATATTGGTACAATCAGTAGATAAGAAATTATTGCTTCACAAGAGAGAGAGAGAGAGAGAGAGAATTATTGAATGTGAACAACTACAGATACTTGTAACATCAAATCAAATGACTGCTGAAATGACTTCAGATTGCAGTTGTTCGTATGTAGCCATCCCAAACTGGCAGAAACAGGATCAGATAACTTAGGCAAAGTTATTTACCCTATGTATGGATAGCGATCAAGGTAATACAAGAACAACTTGGGCAGCCATCCGACAGCGGTAAGCTCCTGGTGCAGAAGCCTGTGGAAGTCATTCAGGACCGTGCGGAGATCTGCTTGACCCAACATGACAAAATGGTTGA
This sequence comes from Themeda triandra, assembly GCA_018135685.1. Classification (NCBI taxonomy): domain Eukaryota; kingdom Viridiplantae; phylum Streptophyta; class Magnoliopsida; order Poales; family Poaceae; genus Themeda; species Themeda triandra. Next base: position 88,060 of record JAENPR010001816.1, on the reverse strand, counting down.
ACAATGCCCAGGTAAAGTAAAGGTTGTGGAGCATTTGAGTGACTCCAGGCCAAGTCTTCTTCAACAGCTCCATAATTTCATCAATCTCATCTACTACAGTGCCTTCCTCAACATCAAAGCAAGCTTCTACCAACATTGTAGATTTGTCGATTAAAGGGAAAACCATCTGCCCAATGACACTCATAGGAAGTTTCACACGCAAAGGGATCTACACCCAAGGGACATGACAGCACTGTGCAGTCTGCATGGACTCTGAATTCCTCAGCATATGCTTCATGTATTATTCATCGCATTCTCTTCGAAGAAATGCCTAATTTCTTTAAAGGAATAAGTGGGTAGACCAGCATATCAGCCTCGAGAAGTTTTGATTTCGTAGTCTGCCGAGGCTCATAGTCTAGAGGGTCAGGGAAATCTAATGTTTTACACTTCTGCAGGAACTCTAAGGGCAAAACCATTGATTCTACAGGTCTGCCAAGCTGTTTCAAGGGTGAAAATAAACTTAAGTTAAACCTATATGTATATATGCAGCTGAAATGGTTCTGTAAAATTATAGGTAGATAAGTGCAGGACTATGAAACCAACAGTCCCTAAACAACCCCTGTCAATAGCACTCAAGTAATTTACTTCCTAAATAGAATGCTTTCTGAAGCTTGGTGATTTCTAGGAACTTCCATCATCTAAAATGAGAAAAGGAAAATGGAAGCATACAGTTTAAATTTGGCATGTCTAAACGGAAAACCATAGTTCACATTTGTCGTGCTAAAATATAAAACCAAAAGAAAACTCAGGTTAGCAAACAAATCTCAAAGAACCGAAGAGAATAGAGCTCGGGGCTTTTAGGACGTCGGCCACCTAATGCACACACATATTGACCAACTATCATCATCCAAAGTCGCTTGACAATCCAAGAAGGTATAGCAAGCAACAACTATTGCAAGAATGGCGGTAATACAAGCCAACAAGACTACTTAGGCACCATAATGCAAAAGGAAAAAGTTTAAATACCCCCCTAAAGTATTGACACTGGCATACATAAACCCACCAAGTGTAAAACCGTTTATTTAACATTTTAAAATATGCTAAACGGTCTAATTAACCCTTGGGTGGTTTTAGAGGCTGGTATTGACTACGTGGCCTCCCCAGCGTGGCAAGCCACAGCCACAGTGGCCTTCCTGCGTGGCAGTTCCGTCTCCTAGCGAGGTCCGAGGTCCGCGCGCTCGCTGTCTCCGTCGACAAGCTCCGGCCACGGGGGAAGCAGAGCAGTAGCACAGCTGACGCACTGAGGGCGGGGCAAGGCGGCGGGGAGCTCGAGGCATGGACGGGTACGGCGACGGGGCCGGTGGTGACGCGGACGCCGTCGTCGCTGCTCCGGTCCGACCGTCAGCGCAGGTCCAGGCGTCGCGTCCTTCCACACCGGGCTCACCACCAGCTCCGCCACGGCCCCGGCCCCGGCGCAGTCCGAGCTGCTACTCCTTCTCCCCCTCCCGGACCTCGCCCTCGCGCGCAGACGCCTCCGTACGTCTTGCTGATAAAAGCCGCGCCGGCCGCCGCGCTCCACAGTCGCCGGCGCAATTCGCCATGGTTGCTATGCCTCGCACCGGCAGCGTCGCCACGCCCTTGCGTGCCTCATGAGCCCGCTGGCGTCAGACCTCGCCGTCGGAGTCGTCCCCGGCGCCGTTTGCCGTCGCAGCCGCCGCCATGCCCGTCGTAACAACCTCGCCCCCGGTTGGTCTCGCGCCCTGTCATTGTTGCTCTAGCCTCTAGCTTCGCCTTGGTGCGCTGAGGCTCATCAACCTCTCCGTTTTACCAAACGCACGCAGGAGCCGCCGGAACGCCGTTGTGTCCCCCTGTTCGCACCGCCGAGTCCGTCCTCTGACCGCCATCACGCACAGCTCGACGGAGAAGGCGAGACGAGCTGTCTCGCGGTGCCGATGACGCGGGCGGGCGCGACGGACGAGACGAACTCGACGAGGCCCGCGGCGTGGTAGCGCGACGCGAAGTAGAAGTCAAGACTGCCAGAGCTGCTGTCCACGCGGACGCAGGTGGAGCAGATGGACGCGCACGCTGCGGCGCCAGAGGCCTACTACCGCTGTCCGCGCTCACGGGCGAGGGCGAGGACGAGAACGGCGGCGGCGGCGGCGGCGGCGGCGCATCGAGCTCCAGCTCGACGATCTCATGCGCGGCGCCAGTGTCCACGACCAACGTGTGGGTCCGGCTGTCCACGACTAACGCGAGGAGGCCGCCAGCGACGCGGGAGGCCAGCAGGGTCACGAGGACGGCGCTGCGGCAGGACCCCGACGCGGAGGACACCCACATCGTGGTCGGGTTCGGAGATGCTGTCGTTCATTGACGCGAAGAGCTGCCCGCTTTGCGTGGCACCGCGCGGACGGCCAGATCGTCGTACTGGTTGATCACTCACACGGAGCGCTCGTCCTCCATGTCTACGGTTTGGAACACACGCTTGTCGTCCAGCGACGCGGCCGCGCCGTCGGACCAGGACCAGACCACGTCCTTGGCCCGGAAGTCCAGCAGGCCGATGAAACAGTTGTCCGCCTTGGGGAACAGCGTGGCCACCATGAGCGCGCTGCTGGCGTCCAGCCACTCTATCGGCGTCGAAGAAGCAGCTGGCGAAGATCCTCGAGTTGTGGTCGAAGGCCAGCGCGCCGGCGGTGAAGGATTTACCTTGCGGTCGTGCGCGACGCGGAAGCGGTGGCGGAGCTCGCCGGAGACCGCAGAGAAGGAGGCCCTGCCTCCATCGCCCTTGCCGAACCGCTCGCGGGCCGCGAGCCCGCGACCAGGAGCGTGGCGGCGTCGTCGTCGAACGCGCCCCACGGACACTACGAGGCGGATGCGAATGTGAGGTTTGAGCCCACGAGTGGCCTGACAAGCGGGCCTGTCCACGCGGAAACGCCACCATGGCCACGGTTTGCCGCGCTCATGCCAGGTAGGCAAAACCGGCCACTAAAACCGCCCAGGGGCTAATTAGATCGATCATCAAAATTTAAAGTGTCAAATAAACGGTTTTGTACTTGGTGGGTTTAAATATGCCGGTGCTAATAGTTCAGAGGGTATTTAGATTTTTCCTAATACAAAATAATTGCACGTCTCACTTAAAGTAACATAATAATCAGATTTAGATATCGAACTGCAATTGATCACCAAGAGATAGGAATGTATGATTATTTCGAGTATTTATAAGCTGATGAATATTATACGTAATAGGCCGGGTGAGCCGTGAGCGCATACCGTTTCTTTCATCCAGAAATAACTAGCAAATGTGAAGAGAGTCTTGTTAGAACACGCATACAGGGAATAGAGAGGTTCGTCGATGCCATTGCCAGCCGGCTGGAGCTTCAATTCTACCGCCCACCGTGCCATGGTGATGGTCGTCTGTTGCTGCCTTTCGCCGCTCCTGCTATCCCCACGCCTCACCGCCTACACCACCATGCCCGTCCACGCATTCTCTTCCCATCAACGTCTTCGGTGCGTATTGGTAGCGCGTGATCGTTGGAATTGGAACCGTTCTCGCCGCCGACGGGACGGGAATCGGCCGGAGCCACCACCTGACGGCACTCCCTTGTTTAGATTAGGACGGGCACTGGGCAGAAGAAAAGAAAAGAGAGAAACGTTAGGGGGTTATCGCGAAAACAAGTCAACGACTGGATGAGTAGTGCCAGCAGTGATAGCGAGATTTATGAAGAAGACAAGAGATTTTATGCAAAATGTCCTCTACGCCATGGCACGGACTGTTTCACGGACCAGCGCTTCTCTGGGCAGGAAAGCACGACTGTGGCCAAAGCCGCCCCATGTGGTCGCCTTTCCTTTTTCTCAGTTTTTATCAATTTCTTTTGAATCACACAAGTTGTAAAATCCATAGTAAATCAAATAAAAATCATAAAAATGAAAAACCATTTTTTTTCAATTCCTCATGATCATATCGACTTAGAAAACATATAAAACACAATTCCTTAGAACCAAATATTTGTTGAAATGGTAAACTCTACTGTAATAAATTAATTGAGAATGTTTTTGTAGCTCAAATGCATTGAAATTGCTATGATGGGCTACCACTGATGTTTATACATTGTGGTAACTATTTCAAATAGAGTGAATGCACATTGACTCATCAATTTATGATTTTTCTTGTGTTATTCTTGTTTAATGCTTTTAATATAAATTAAAAGTAAGTAAAAAAGTGGAAAATAAGTGTCCTTGGGTGTTTGGTCATTGTTGTTGTGCCATGATAATGCATTACATAGCCTTTGTGTTACAAAAAAAAAAGTGGAGATATGTAATTATCAATTGTCACATGCATTTATTCCCATTAGATCATAAAATTCATAGTAATCAATCGTCTTATCTAGAAATTATGAATTTCATATAGTAGCTATGTTTGGTTAAGATTAACCTCTCTTAAAATGTGCACCTCTAGAATAGTTGTTTGTAAATGCATTGTATTCCTTGTTTACACTTAATTAAGCTATTAATACAATGGAAGCTTAACCTTTGATTTAATATATGTTTACTATGCTCCTTGTGATTACATGTTGACTAGGTTAGATACATCTATCTCAGTTTTTTTGGCAAAGGTTAGCATCATTTATTGTTTAGCTTATAATGTTATAAATTAATGTCATCTAGATGTTAATATGAAAAAACTATCCTGGCCTAGAGGTAGCATACATATCCATGATGGGTTGCTTAGTAGAAAGTAAAATGTTGATGGCGTGAGAATGTATGTTTAGTAGAGTTAGTAGTTTTGTCATGTTAAAGCGTCACCTTATGTTAATGTGAGAAAATGCTTATTTGTGAACATTTGTATTTTATTGGGTTGCTTAGTCATTTGCGCACAAAGAATGAAGATATGGACGTGTTGAGTGATTGCTAGCTATTTGTTGATGGTCACCACCACCTAGTTAGACCATCAACATTCCAGCCAAAAGCACACATCGTATGCATCAATTTCACTTTATCATTCAACTAGTCCCACTTGTACATGGAAAAGGTAGTTATTTGTAGGCAGCAATTTTCACAAAATGTACAAAACAAGTGTGAAGGAAGCAAGTCGTCATGGTAGGGTCGCTTGGGCCAACATAGTGGGGTCACCCGATATCCTAGGTGGCCTGATACGTCATCAATCCATGTGATCGATGATGGGCCACATCTAGGAGGCCCCTTCACCTTTGATCTTACGTTGATTTGATGTGAGGGTCAAGGTGGAGCTCTCTTAGATTGGTGGCTCACTTGTCATACACTTGGAAGCAAGAAAAACTTCCATACCCATCAACTTACCGACCAAATCAACTTCGTGTCCAAAAAAACACCATAGGGAGCCAATCAAGGCTGTAGGATGGTGAGGTGGTGCATCGGACCGTCGCATCAACGCCCTCTACAAGCACCCCACTCCTTCTACGCTCTATAAAAGGAGGCGTGGAGCTCGGTGAAGAGCATTGAATTCATCTATACATATTCCATCATGTTGGGTCTAGTTGTTAAAATGTAGGGCTCATTGTGCTTTGTATGTGTTCAGGGTAGGTATTCCCCTTATGTTAAGGACATTCTTGCTATCATTAGTTTATCAATTTTTAATCTTTTGCTTAGGATTAGTTACCCGCTCTTCCACTTAGCTATACTACACTTGTATCTACCTCTGCTTGTCTTGCTATCCCTTTATGTTCCCTACACCATCCAATCCAGCGTCATCCACCCCGTCATCCACTCACTTGTCATATCCTACCTATTCACTATCCCCTGAACACAACTCCTGCGATGGTGACACACTAGTTGCTGCGAGTAGCGCGAGCAAATATGGTCGTTCGAGTAGTGATTTAGCAAATATGGTCATTTGATTGTTAAACTACAGATGATCTTAGCAGTTTAATTGTCAGTTTAGCTAGTATACATTCATGTTTAATTGCCAATCCGATATTTAGCCTAGGCTCACGAAGCTGTTCAGGAAGCTTGTAGAACTCTTGCTAGGAGACATCTGTGACCTTCCAGAGATGAGGGATCACGCGGGGGACATCTGGGAGGTGGTGAAGCGCCAGATGTGCGCAGAGGGTACAACCATAGATGACGAGGAGGAGGATAACGGGGGTGATGCTAACCCACTTGTCTATGCATTTTCTGTTAGTAATACCCATTTGGTTCTCATATGGTTTGCATGTTGAGATAATCGGTATCCATACGTTTGAAGGTGTTCGCCTGTTGAGACAATCGGTGACGTTCTGTCAATGAGAATATGTGCATGACATTTCTGCAAGACAATCTTGGCAAGTGCTAGTTTTGGTCATTTGTCTGCTGCTGTATCGAGAATGCCTATTCTAAATTCAGAACTCGTAGTGAACTACAAATGAGATCTCCAAATTTAGTTGATGTTGTGATTGTTTTTCTGTGATGTTGTGATTGTTTGCACACATAGTGAAGGAATTGGACACTCGTAGTGAACTACAAATAAGATCTTCAAATACAGTTGATGTTGTGATTGTTTTCTGTGATCGATCTTGTCACGATTTTGCTGAGGGTTTTGGCGGTGAAGTTCTGGAGCATCTCTTGATCTCAGAGAATTTGGCCATGGCGGAGGCATGGGGATCGAACCGGTCGTTCGATAGCAGATATAAGGGGTATGGAGCTAGGGGGAGGGGGCAGCGGCGCGCAGGGAGGCAGGGATGGCGACGCGGGAGAGCGGGTGGAGATAGGGTTGACCCCTTTCTTTATTGATTGATCCAAACCGATTACATCTTCTATTTATAGTTGGACTTGTTGAACTCCTAAGCTAACTAGAGGATCCTCATAATATGGGCTCTCCTTTTACAATTCGATCCTTTCTTGTTTTGATCAACTATTTATAATCCTATGTAGACTCAATTTGGAAACCTGGATAACGTTGATGAAGTCACGGCGGTGCACAATAAATTAATGAATGATTTTTTAAAAAAACTGAAAAGTGCACGATAAAATGGAAACATTGTGGTGTCCTAAGGTGCAGCCGAGAGGCAAGTACAAACATGTGTCCATAACAAATACGGAGTAACAACCAAGTGATGCTGACAGAGCTTCAGCCTCAACATGGAGAACTGAGGTATCCGAAGTGACTAAAACAGAGATTGTCTACCAAATCTGTACACTTTTTTTTTTTCCACCACGGCAAAGGCAAATTTTATTACTTGACAGCAACGAAAATTAAAGTTTGTAACTAAGGTAAAGCAAACAAAGCATACCGCCAAAAGCTACATGGAAAGTATCTGACATAATTAACTTAATAATGTTTATCCTGTATTGTAAATATTTTTTATATATTTAGATAAATTTAAAATTGTTTGACTTCGAAATACAAGATAGTGAATTATTTTGGAATAAAATAAGTAGACATTTAGTAGAAAAATAAGAAGTGGCATGAAACATTTTGAGGCAAACAAAATGCTATCTTTTGATAACGTGTTTGGAAAGAAGGAGAGGCCCTGTCCATGACAACCACCACTATTACAAAAATCTTGATGGAGGCGGGTGTCTTTGGTTAATGGAGGCGGGCAATGGCAACTGCTGTCATCAAAAGGTCAACGTTATTGGTGGTTTAACGGCGCCAGTTGCCGTTGCCCGCCTTAGTTACTAAATTAATGGAGGCGGGCTCATTAGGACGACCACCTCCGTTAATAGAGATTAACCGAGGCGGTTGTCCTTATGTGCTTGCCTCTGTTAATCTATTAATGGAAGCAGTGTAGTTAAGATAAATGCCTCTGTTAAAAGTGTTAACAGAGGCAGGTATTGTTATATGCCTATACCCGCCTCCATTAATTTTTCAAAACATAAAATAAAAGGCAACAGTGAACAAATTCGTTTGAATTTGAATTTAAAACAAATTCAACTTTGACAAATCAAACAGACACAAATATAAGGCATTCATACATTCATACATAAGACATTCATATATTCATTTAGGTATTCTCGTTCTTATCTACGCATGATACTCACATCATTCAAGTTTTTGCACATACTCTCAGCCCTCTTGACATGGTCCTTAAGGCAAGAACTGATTTTGGTGATCATGATGACAGCGTGCTGGGTGATTTGGACTATGAGGAACAAGATCATATTCGACAATGGTCAGAGGAGTGAGGGCCTGTGGAAGCTAAAATTTCGAAGATGAACTTGGTTTGGTGTGTATCAAAACCAAGCCCCCTAGGAGTAACCGTCTCAAGATTTGGAGAGTTTTTCCTCCTTTTTTCCTGTTTGGGCTAGCAAGCCTTGTAAATCTTTTTGTAAACTCCATTCTTTCATTTAATTGAAAAAGGGTCGGGGCCTCCCCAACCGGTTTCGGTCAAAAATTTAAGTAGTTATGTGATGTTCACAGCTTTTGGCAAATTTTTGTCCACAAAGGCAAACTTTGTGAATAGAAATGACAAATTAATTAAGTGGTTGATCTGCTTGTGTGGTCTGAAGTATGACAGTGAACTAATAATCCTTAAAGTTTTAAGACATATACACTTGATTCAACTCCATTTGTTTCATCTAGAGACAAGTGATATGTTTTGTTTTGTTTTTCTACACATTCAACCTGTTGTATTGATCGATGTAAATTGTAAAAATTAATCACCACACAAACTATTGTATATATATATGCTTGAGTATATATGCCATGTTGAATATGCAATACTATGTTTCCATTTTCTAAATTCGTCAATTCTTAATGCTTTACTGTCTTCTGTATTCATACTATGATTTTCTGTTTTATGCTCAATAACGTAGTGTACTTATGGTTTCAGTTGCAATCACTTCTTTTAGTAGCACAGGGCACATGAGTAGATCTGATGATGAGCCTATGTGAGAGCTATTGTAAACTTTTGGTCAAATTTGTGAAGATGCATGTATCTTTATTGAAGTTGAATTCTGGAAAACTTTTGATCAAACTTGTGAAGGTGCATGTATCTTTTTATTGAAGTTCAATTCTAGTTGTATATCTGCTGAGTGAATTTTTGAAGCTCAGTGTGAAATTTATAATATTTGTTGACAAATCATTTTTATTTTTTTAACCATTTACTTGTTGACCATTTCTGGTTAAAACTATATGTAAAATCATATGATTTGTCGCTAAAGCGTAGGAGTGGCTATCTGTTGCTAAAGCTTCTGTCGCTTAAAGATTTTAGTGTCAGATCATTCGTCATTGTATTTGCATTTGCTTTTAGTGTTAGATCATCCAGGTGTTGTGGTGTAGTGAAAGGAAAAGGTGTATGAATTTTTTATCTGTTTTGTGTGTCGTAAGGAATTGTCTTGCCAAACCGGGTACAAAAGCGGGCTTCAGCTTCATCGAAAGAGCTGTTAATGGAGCTGAAGACAAATAAAACAACTTTACTAGTGATTTTTCTGAGTAAAACTAACAAGAATGCATGAATTCATGCATGGATTTTAGTCAGCTAAGTTAGCTCGCACCACCTTATCCAATATCAACAAGTTCTGTCGGTGAATCAGACTGCGAGATGCCAATCACGAAAACATATAGTTTGGCCACATCAATGTGTCAAACTATTTACCAAAATCAATCTACGATAATTTTATTCATATAACTATGAATATAAATAGTCTAGTGACGTGCACACACGTGTAGAACACACGGCTGCAACTTGTATGGCCTGATCTTCATAGTGAAGCTGAAGAAATCATTGATAACTATCGTTGCGTGACCTGGTGAAGAGGCAGTGCACCACGAGTCTGCACACGCGACGAACTACCGAGACTATAACCCTTCCATGCACCGACAAAAACCAGTCCACACAATCATGCCATATAGACATGAAGGCACAAACAGGGTGAATCGAAGTTCGGTGTTCTACAACCCCCTCAGGAGTCGAAAGAACGCTTTACTGAAGATTTCCAAAAATTCTCTCCATGGGAGAGGAGAAGAACACACAAGGTGGCTGCTGTATTTTTAATCCAAAGACTCTCTTACATTGGAGGATTACATGGGTATATATACATCAAAAGTTTCTCCTGTTTGTGTGAACTCAGGATTTGTATGCTCCATTTTCAAAGTTGATTTATCCGAATTTTCTTAACCATCCTGTCTATGATCGTGTTGTGCGAAGTTGCTTCTTCTTGGCTTCTCGTCCGAAGCCCGATAGCCCAAAATATACAGGATAATGGTACATGCACGCGGGCTGACGCGATTCTAAGTCTTGAGAGAACGCGTGCGTGCTTCTGTGCTCACCGCTACTGTTTCGCCATGCCATGCGTGCGCCCGTGCCACACTGCGAGCTGACGACGAGGATAGATGTTGGTTTGGTTGTGAGGTCATGGAAAGCCTTAGCACGATCGACGGCACGGCTCCCCCGATCCTCTCGTGGAGTACCAATACGGCGATGTGGCGAGCTACAACGCTCGCCACCTGACGGACCCAAGGGTAGACGGTAGTGGCATGCTGGTGCCAGGTAGGATGCCTGCCAAAATGGAAATGCTTCGCCCATTGCATTGTCATGAATGGGTAAACTGTGTGGTGAACCATACATCCAATGAGATATGTGCTACAGTGAATCACGTGAACGCTCACACGACCTCCTTGCTTGTCGGGGTCCTAGCAAAGATGAAAAGGCACTAAAGTAGGCATTCAAGAACCTGTCCCAGATCAAAATCAATACGACCAAGGTGCACGGTTGTTGACCATGATATGACCACGTGTTCTTGTTTGAACAACTTGCTTGAGGTCTATACAAGATGGCGCAATTGGTGTCTATGTTAATGTCTTCATCTCACAGTTGCGGTCCATGATTGGGCATTGCCTTTGGTGCGGCCAGCAGATTGGAAGCCATTGGTACAGACCTACAGTCAAAGCCATAACCACTGGTTGGGTGCATCTGCATAAACCAATTAGTAAGTTTGCAATGAGTTACAAGTTTAGTAAATTTACATCTCTGAAACACTATGTTGTTTGATGTTGCACCTAAGTAAATATTTTGGGGTAATCTCCTGAAGAAGTTTTTTCACCAAGAAAGGGGATATGGCTTCAAGGTGTAGTGCTCAATTGTAAAAGATAAGCATTTTTGGTTGCCCCTCTGCATTTGTATGCCTAGTTTGTATGTCAATTTTGCTGTGAAAACACCCTAGAAAACAAGCAACCAAGAAATCATTTTGAATGACAAGTTTGTCCGACGTCATTTTCTAAGGAAATGATCTATCACATCCTGTAACCATATAGTCTATACTCATCGTCATTTTTATTTTCTTATTAGTTCTCTGGTGCACTAATAAGTTTGTATATAACCTTGATATTTCTCTTGGCATAAATTCCTGAAATTTCTATCATCGTTGAATTACTAACGTCCTGTTTAATTTGTAGAACTGACGGATGTGGAATGATCCGATCCAACATCTGATGGCATTTGGTTTGCGTCACACATTCAACCGGTCCTTGTCGCTATCGGTTCTTTCGGTACCAATAGTAGTAACTGATTCTCCAAAAAAGAAGAAAAAAATCAGGATGAAGCGGTGCTAAAGGTTTTTATCCCTCCATGATTGTGCTAAGTGTCAAGGACATACAAGAATTGTTAATGAGTGCTATGTCAAGGACATACAAGAATTGTTAATGAGTGCTAAGTGTCAAGGACATACAAGAATTGTCAATGACTAACCAAGGGATCTCTCGAGAACTATTTCACAGATTTGTTATCTTATTTTGCGATACTTATGTTTTTAGTAAAAAAAATAGTTATTATCACGATGCTAGTAGAGAAAAAAAAAAAAAAAAAAAACAACCTTATCTCTTCACTCTCCTCCTCCCGTTCGCGCGCGCTCTCCGGCGGTGGTGGTGCTCCAGCGGCGCGGCCCAGCGGGCACACGGGTGGCGCGAGCGCGACGCGGAGGCGGCGGCCCGGCCTGGCGCGGGCGCTGCCGCCCGGTGCGGCACACAGCCCGTCTCGATTGAAGTATCTCGTCCAAAAAAAGTGTACTCCGCTAGGCCCACATGTAAATGGGCCGTCTCAGAACGGATCGGCCTGAAAAAAAAAAAAAAAAATTCGCAGTTATACAGACCGGGTTAGTTTCTACAGACGTGTGTCCAAACGCACGTCTGTGTTAGAAGTATCACAGACGCGCATATACCCCTGCCATCGCTGGGTCTCCAGCAAGAAATTGTTACAGACGTGTGTCAATGTTTACAGACTTGTGTTGCGAAGATGTCTGTAGTAATGGCGTCACTAATAGTCTTTTTTTACATAGTGCATGAAGCCTAGGGATCGGAGCTAGCGGCGCTCAAGATCGAACGTGATGGGACGGACTTGGGATCAGCCACACACCGGGGTGGTTCTGATTCTTCACTGCTGAGTGCTGACCCTGCAGTGCTTCATGAAGCTCATGCCATTGTATTTGAAGGAATCTCTCAGCATGTTACATGTATGATGGTGGCTTGCTTAGGGTTACTCCTGCACATCTCCGGCCTATACTACATGCGTCGGTTTCAGGAGCCACTGTACTCTCTTTGGTGACGAAGGATTTGGGTACGAAGCTTCAGGCTAGTTGTGCTCAGCAGGCTTAGAAAGAAGCTTGGGAGGTATGTAGGCCAGCTAAGCGGAAGAGGTAGGCGCAGAGGCGAGGTGGTGGAGCCGCCATCGTCCGTGGGCGAATGTGGATAGCGGGTTGGCCAAGGAAGGGCAGGGGCAGGGGGAGACAAGGTGAAAAGCACGGTTAAGCTAGGTTAACACAGCGGCAGCCACCACCCGGCAAGTCATTGACGATAGGGGTGGAAGGTTCGTGACCGGGCGGCGGGGTCGAGCATTCAACGGCTATGGTCGTCACCCGGAAGAAAGGAAAAAAACACTAGTGCCTAATGCATAGTGTTATATTTCGGATCCCTTATTCCTAAAGGGTAGAGATGTCAAACAGAGCATCTCCAAAGGTCTTTGCAAATGAGTTTTGCATTTGAGAATTTACAAAAAAACCTCAAAAAGAGGGCACCAACGGTTTTGTATATGGCTTTTGCATTTGTGCAAACTTTTCAAATCTCCCTTTGACTTGGCATTTATGCATAGTCCGCTCCGGCTTTGCAAACGCGTCTCCCGCGATCGAAGGAGGAGAAAGCGCGCGCGCTGGAGACCGCGAGGGAAGAAATTAGCGCGGGCAGGAGAAAAAAATTCCGAGCATGCAACTGGGTCCACTAAATTGGGTAATTGCCAAGTCCAAATGCAAAGTCTCTTGGAGTTGGTCTATTTTTAGACTTTGCATTTTGGTTTGGGACTTTGCAAACAACAACAAATGCAAAACTCATTTGCAAAGGCCCTTGGAGATGCTATGCATGACATTAGTACAGCAAGACATAGGTATGGCAGTTTAGTCGTGTCGTAAGGTTGGGTCCCCTGCACAACATTATAGACTCAAAAACACGTGATGTGCCATGTCACTAGACATGATAGCCCCACGTGCTAGTGCCAGGACGGGCACTATAACAACCAAACATCTTGATCAGCTCAGAACAAATGAGTAGTTCAAAACTGAACTTCAAATTGACAGAATAAGATACAATGTAGCCACAGATTTCAATATAGCAAGTTACAAGCATCAACATACGTTAAAAAACAATTTGTAAGAACGTCACCCTTTTTCTTGTAGAGGCAGCTCAATAATGAGTAATCCCTACAAATGGTTCTCTATTTGTAGGGGTGGCTTTTATTATGAGCCGCCCCAACAAAAGAAATCTATTTGTAGAGGCGGCTCAATATCCAGAAGTCACTATAAATCGATTTGGAGGAGCAGCTTAGTACAGAGCCGCCCCTACAAATAGACGTTGGATATTTAAAATGAAGTACTAAACTTTGATTTTTTTCAAGATAACCTCGGATGAAGAGACTCCTTAAATAAAAAATGTGGATCTCAAAGAGTTATGATCTTTATTGTTACCTACTTTTTTATTTGTATTCATTTGATGGTTTAAAATGTTGTTTGAAATTTGATTTCAAATTGTTGAAGAACACTTATTTCTATTTTTAATCTATGGCTAAAACTTATAACTAGTCTTTCTCCTCATATTAACTCCAAATATGATGGTTTTTTCCTACAATTTTCTAAAATCATGGTCTATCAAAATATTGTGTTCTTACTACTATTATTTTGGTCATATTGTTTTGTGTACATTTAATAATTTGAATTTAAAAAATGACAACTTCGAACAATATTTTGAAACATTAAATGATTTTGGTTGAAGAAGTCATGAACATTTTAGAACATCTTACGATTTCGATGGAAGAAGTCATGAACATTTTGAAACATCAAACGATTTCGGTTGAACTGATGAACATAGAAGTTGTATAATTCATCAAGATGTACAATTTTTATCGAAGTGAGAGTAACCTTTTCATTTTTCTATATGACAAAGTGAGAGTAACATTTTTCACAAACCTTAGTATCTTTTTATAGTTTAATAAACTACAAGAGAGAGATATAAGATTTGTGAACAATGTTAGAACACCATGTCCGATGAATAAGTGACCAAAATAAACTTTGTAGATCTTCTCAAGTTATAGAATTTTGTAGTTGACAACTTTTTCATTGAATTCATTGTAAAGAAAAACTACGTTCGAATTTATCCAATTTAAAATTTAAATTTTTAAACGGCATCGATGGAGAAACAACCTAAACAATGTTTATAGATCTTGAGAAGTTATTAAATTTTGTAGATGGCAACTTTTTTATTTAAAATCATCTCGTCATGCAAAACTGCGTTTGAATTTTAAAAATTTAAACTTTTTAAATGATCTCGGATGAAAAAATAACCAAACCAAAGTTTGTAGATCTCAAAAAGTTATGAAACTTTATAGTTAATAACTTTTTTATTTGAATTCATCTTGTCATGCAAAACTACGTTTGAATTTCTCAAATTTGAAATTCAAATTTTGTAAAAGATCTCGTATGGAGAAACTTACTAAACAAAAAGAGTAGATCTCAAAAGGTTATAAAACTTTGTAGTTGATAAATTTTTTATTTGAATTTATTTAGGGTGTCAAACAACCAATTTAAACTCGATTTAGTATAATATGTGCACAACCAAAATGAAATACAAATACAATTGACGATGGGTGGAGTGCTAGAGGATGTAACGCGCGAGGTAGCTCCTAGTGGGTGTTGACCGGCAGGGGCTTCCCTTGGATTAAAAGAAATTTTGCTATTTTTTTATATTTTTTTGGATGAATTCGTAATTTAAAAAATGGTACAATCGATTTGTAGGGGCGGTTAGCCAGGCCGCCCTACAAATAATGTATTTGTAGGAGCAGAGGCAG
Source organism: Themeda triandra (assembly GCA_018135685.1). Lineage (NCBI taxonomy): Eukaryota > Viridiplantae > Streptophyta > Magnoliopsida > Poales > Poaceae > Themeda > Themeda triandra. The sequence goes on along the minus strand of JAENPR010001816.1, from coordinate 72,806 downwards.
GTAGGGGCGGCTGGTCTAGCCGCCCTTATAAACCCTAGGCAGCAGCCACTACAAAACCGTAGTGGCGTAGTGCAAACTTCACAAAAAGGCACAGATTGCATAATTGAAGCTTCAAACTACACAAAATAGTTTAATAACACAGATTGCATGCATGCTTTAAACTTCCAAAATCACATACCATAGAAAAAAAACTTCAAACAGGTCACAGATCACAGTTCACATCACATAGGCACACATAACATAGAAAATTAAATAAGAGTTGTGCGATGCCAGCCTCATTAAAACCCGTATGTGTAAAACTTACACCTCATCAGAAATCTTAGAAAGAGAACAAGAGTACAGACAACTCCATATAAGTATGGGTATGCGTGCATGTTAAAATGGGTTGTTTTGCTTTTGTTGTTATATCGCCTTTTATGCAATCCAGTACTTTGAGATGTCATGATGATTGTTGACATGCGGCACACGCCTAAACCATTTCTATTCCATTCTTCGGTCATTTAGCAACAAGTGGTAAATTTTTCTATTGATGTACAGTAATCTACCTGCAAAACAATATTTTCTGAATTCTAATTCTTCTACTTGGACATTCAAATTTACCATTTTTTAGAGTTTTTGCATGCCCCATTTAGTTTCACAAATCTATTTCACAAGGAAATGATGGACCGAATTGCTAAGCTTTATCTTGAACTTGCTGCTCATAATACTTTGGCCTTTCCTCTTTAGTCTTTACAGTAGATATTCTTTGTTCCTTAATTCTCATAGAGTTATAGTAGCCATTTAATGGTTTGCCATATAAAGTTATTATAACTATTTATATGAAGAGAGAGTTTTCCTTTTTAGCATTCACTATTTGTGTTTTTTAATGTTGTTGGTGGTGTACATCATATGTTAGGGACCCCGTGCGAAAACAACCCAATTAGTAGGTCAAGGGCATAGTTGTAAATATCTAAGAGTCTATTTGTAAAATACTCCCTCCAAGTTTATAAAGAATGTCGCTTCGGACAAGATTCAAGTCGAACATTGAAAATATAAATCATAAATAACTTTAAGTTGTTGAGTTTGGAAAGTATGGCATAGCTAACACAAATGAGGGAGGAAGGAGGTTGCATTTTTGTTCCTTTCTTTGGTGGTTCTTGAAATTACATATGAACCCCTCTACTCCCTCTAGCTTAGTAAAAGAAGTCGTTTTGGTGGACAACCACATAACTTTGACTTCATATTTTTTATAAATATAAATATTTATTAAAAGTGACATATGTATACTTTATGAAGGTGTATTTCAAAACAAATCTATTCATTTTTTTTTTGAAAAAGTCAAATCTACATTTGATTTTTCACATTTTCATTCAACTATCCCTGCTATGCAATTCCAAATACCTATACAGAATTAGTTATAGTCTCGATCTTAATAAGCATGAGGCCCATTGTTGTGGCCAACTGGCCTGACATGTACACTTAAAAAGAGCTTCGATTGGAGAAGTTACCTCAAAGTGTGGTCCAGAGTAGCCGACTAAAGAGGTTGCTTAAATAATCATCAATCTACCTTGTACGGCCAGGCCTCCAGTGTTCTCTAGGCTTAAGTTTAAAGTTTGGCTGAGCTAGGCGACATCGCACGGGGTCTTTGGGCTTCACTGCTTCAGTTCTTCATTTCTCTTCTAAATACATATTCTTTTACTTGTGAATTGTGATAAATAGTACTCCCTACGTTCTAAATTTAGACATTTTTTACTTTTCAAGATTTATATAGCTCTTGCTACGTATTAAGATATAAATTGTATATCTAATTCTAAATACATAGGAAAATGTGTCTATACTTATAAAAATTCCAAAACATGGAACGATGAAATTAAAAATTATGTATGTGAAAAAATATTAAAAAATAAGACATACAACAAAGCCCAAACGACTCCAACGAAGGAAGTTTTTGCGACATGACCGACTAAATTACTTTACCGACCATGTTGTAAGTATTCGAGGACCGGCATCTTCAATTACTACATTGATATATTAAATTTATATCCGATAACAATTCAAATTACAAATACCCAACAGTTGTTTAATATCAGGACCTAAAACAAGGAATACATCTTTATGACATGCATGCAGCCCTATCGAATAAGTTATAGTCAACACAGCAAGACTACCATACTATATATAAATAAATAATGTAACCTACAACAGCTTCTCTTTCTTCTTTGTACACGCATGCCATAGTGCATCACACCTACAGTGCAGGAAACCGCAATGCTCCTAAGCTCCTGTCTTGTCCAGTTGTGCACGAGAAATATTAGCTCCTTTGTTGGCTCCAACATCAACTGCTTCTAATTCGCCGAGAGGAAGTGCACTCGGGCGAGGGGGTACTCCTTCCCAGCTACCCACACACCGGTCTGTGACCACTGCACGTCCTCCCATTCTAGGTTATCCTGCAATATCTGCATCATCGCCAGAGGTAGCAAGTGTCAATGTAAGCGTTCTTGTTTACTCAAGGCTTCAAGTCTTATCCACCAACAAAGTAGAAAATACCTCTAGTTGGTCTGGTGGTAGTGGGATACCGATGGAGCGCATGGCACTTTCAGGCATGGCCTTCTTACAACGGGACCATCGGAACACATCCCGGATTTCATGCTCCACATAGCCTTTGTCACCATTCTGAGAATGGTGACTACTGCTCTGGTGTTTCTCCGTTTCTAATTCAGATGTATTGGAGCTTGATCCAATAATACGTGGCTTCTCCCCACTGAAGCACAGTTCATACCTGTGTAAACTTGTAACAAAATTGAAACAATGAGTTCCATCAAAGTAAAACTTTGGAATCAAGCAAAGAAGCAATGAACAAACCATCAGAACTAAATAAAAATAGTGCCAAAACCCCAAACCTATTAAAGTGTGTTTCTAAATATATGACTTCTCCTTTCTTCAGTCTAGCAGAAGTATACAGAGACTTCTTCAATCCTTTATCCGCCACAATGCTTATACTATATTTTAACCTGGAGAATGCAAAATGCCATAAGCATCCTAAAATTAAACAAGAGAACACTTTCAAAAAGTAGAGACCAAGAGCCTATTGCATCAAGAGCTAGTACAAATGGCAATACAGGTGACGGATAGGGGACAATCTAGTGAACTACAAAAGAGACTTGGAATGCAGGTCAGGAATGTACCATGGCTCATTACACAGATTGTACTGTATTGTCACTTCACGGACAAACCTTTGTTGACGCAGTGCATTCTGTAATAAATCATGTTGGAAAATTCTTAGTTTAGAGTAGTGAAAAGTTGCTGGTCACGAAACCTAAAACAGACCGAAAGAAACATTGATTCAATTGGGAAACTGTAAGAAAAATAAAGGAAATCAAAAGAAAATTACGGAAGCTGCAGCTCTTGTTGTCATTGTACGCTCAACTGCAACTGGAGCGAGAGTAGGCTCCACAGCCGATGTATGACTAAGGCGTGGCTCAAGATCAATGGTGCCACCACCTTTCTGAAAAAGCATGTAAAGCAAACATTCCATGAAATAGGACCAGTAAAATGTTTCAAAAGGTAACCACATCAAGAGTCTAAAATAAAAACAGGAGGCATGGTAATGTTCTATACTGCCTGCATCCTTCATACCTTGACAATGCAGCAGCGTTCAATCCGAAAGCTACAACCAATTCCAGCACCCCAAGCACGTGAACGCACATTGTTCCTCAGTGTTGAAGTATAACCTGGGACAAATACCAAGTTTCATGAGTAAGTAAAGTCCATTCCGACCGAGTTTGACTGAACTGTCATGAAATGCATGGAAACTTACTCTCTTGTGGTGGTAGAACTCGAACCGTTGCACGAAGCTCTTGAATCGCGGATGGAGGGGGGGAGGATGTAGGGGAGCAGTAACCAGTATGCATTAACACTAAAAGAAATGCACATTAGTACATAGAAAAAGTTTCTGAACTATTTAGAAGCTTGCGACAGTAAACAGGAATCTACCAGCAACAAGATCTGAATCATTTGTATAAACATCTGTTCCCCAAAGCTGAGCACCTTTTACCTGCACAAAAGTGATCTTGATAAATGAATAAAGGAGATAAACGAGTAGAGAGCAAGCTTGGAGGATAAAATTTCAGAGAAGTGCAAGATAAATGGAAACATGCTGGTATGCTAGGTGCAACCATGAGGCAAACATGTGTTCATAACTAATAACAACCAAGCAAACCTCCACTAGTAGTATACATAAAAGAATTGCTAAAACAGCTTCAGTCTCGACATGAAGAACTGAGGTATCTGAAGTGGCTAAAACAGAGATTATCTACAAGAGATTATCTACAAAAACCGGACACTAACCTGACGATTAGTGGAAGTAACAAATTCCGCAGGTATTCGAATTTCAAGAGTTGGACCATGTTGTAGACTTTCAGAGTTTGTAGCATCCTGAGTTACATCAAACTCTTTCCATGATTTCAGAAGCTCCTGCATGCACTCCCCGGCTTTATAAACAATGGCAGACACCTCAGATTTACCTGCAATGAAGAAAAGGCTGTAAAGTTTACAGAGGTACCCCATCAACAATTTCATTTTTCTCGAACAAGCAGGAGAGCTGTGTATCTCGTATATTAAGAAGGGAAAGGGGGGTACGAGAAAACCCCAAAACAACAAAGATAACGCCTCAAAACACCGGCCACAACAAGCCTACACAAACTAGCAAACAAAAAAATCCAAATACACACATTGACAACAAACCCACACATCCACTCATAAACTAGGGGTGAACGCAACGAGCCAAGGACTTGGGCAACACCAAGTATCCGTTCAGCCAACAAGGCTATGCCTTTCGCTCCCACTAGACCCCATAACTTTGCATCTTCCTGGACTGAAGCTAGGATAACCTGCACCCCATAAACAATTTCCATGCACATTGCAACATTAAACTCATCATTTATACAGACAGTGGACCTGATATGGAAAGCATTCATGAATCAGTATTAGGAAGGATATTAGCCTTAGCAAGGTTACTAGGATTAGGGGGGAACACTAAGATGGTAAAGACTGCCCCACAGTATTGTATGGAAGAAACCTCAGCCTTCAATCGATCAACAAACCTCCCCAACCCTGACAGTGAAGATAAGATAGCACCGCTTCCATACCCAAGGCCAGTGGCCACAACCACCCACCTACTTCAGCGCCCTGCCTACCCCCTGTAGGACCACATGCTCACACAGGCTGACTCCCAGCGATACCATAGGCTGGCACCCAGCCACCATTTTGTGTTGCCAGCAAGGGATGATTTAATTCGCTCCCATGGAAAGTTGAACCCAGGTGCATGAGGTGATAATCAGGAGTCACGGCCACTAGGCTATGAACCCTTTCGCTACTAGGAATAGGAAGGCTATCAGTATTATGAAAGTTATCTTTATGAGCCCAAATTATAGTAGTGCTGTGGAGCTAGCTGTTGGCAGGTAGCAACAGGAAGCATAGAAAGCCTGTATATGATTGCAGAAAGTAGTGGTTGGTTTTGTGGCTGGTTTTAGTGGGGCAGTGGTGTTTGATGATAATAAATTGATGCTGGAAGCAGCAGCATGGGAGGGCAGGTGGCACACTGTTAAAAATGGAGGGTGAGTGCAGCTAAAGTACAGGAGGGATCAGCTGCAGGGGAATCGGTAGCAGATGGACTTCAAGGGTAGAAGCAGCAGCAATTTGACAGCTGGTACAAGCACTTGATGCAGGTAACAAACAAAGCTGAGGCACTGGGGCAGAAGGACAACACGCACAGGCATCATCTGATTTGTTGGGATCAGAGGGCACATTGTAGTTGTTGGTGGTGGCAATTTGAAGGCTTCTGGAAAAAGGCAGCAACCGAATAGCAGCTGCAGGGGTGGAGAAGTCAGAACAGGCAATGAGCAACAGCAACAGATACAGTGCAAGCAGTGGCCCTGGAAACTTGTGACGGGTGGGAAGCAATATACAATGTCACTCTAATACCAAAGACTATGTAACCAGATGAATAGTCACATGGGGACTGATCACTCTCTAATCTTAAGGCTTCTCCTGTCGAACAGATGCTCTGATCATAGCAGATTGTGTGGAAAACCATATAATAGATTGACTCTTGATTCCTTCCTGTACCTTGGATGCATTGCCTGTCTTGTAGCCAGGGATGTCATCTAGATTCCTGAACAGTCAACTTGCCCAGTAGTTCATAGGAGGGTCCAACTTTCCTAATCAGTTATAATCTACATACTGGACATATCTTAACATTGCCTTCTACTCCTTTCCGTGTTCTCTCTCCACTTCATACCTTGCTAGCGTCCAAATGTTATCAGATCGTATGAATGAGGCTAGTCGTATGACCACCGATCACGTGATAAATCGATCAGGGTCGATTAGTCGGTCCTAATCGGTCTAGTCCGCTAGTCAGACACTTAGTCATCCTTGTGCCTAGATGACCTAATCGACATAGACACCAACCTTCAGAGGAGGCAGAGTGGTGGCTCATATTGATGCTTGAGGTGTCCCGCACCCGTCCTCCGGGCGTCGAGGAATGAGCTGAGAGGCGGGCGGAGCTGATGGGGTCCCGGCAGTGGAGGCGAGAGGCGCAGGAGGAGCTGGAGGTAGAGGTGCAGATGCCGGCAAGGGAGATCCAGAGAGGTGGCCAGGCACAGACCAGAGGAAGGAGCTGCAGGCGGAGGAGGAGAGGCAAGCCGCAGAGGTGCCGGCGGCTGCAAGGGAGAGCAGAGCCCGGCGGCTGAGCAGGAGAACCTGGAAAATGTGCGGCGGCTGCAGCTCCTCCACTCCTCTTCTATACATATATACATATATACTATAATATATAAACCCTAATGGGCCAGCTAAAGGTGGGCCCAATTCTCCCTCCATATTACAGATTTTTGGGCTGCCCCAACTAATCGTCCACTTATCGGACGACTAGGTTTCTAATCGAAGTAATCGTATCGAGCACCAAGTTACGATAAGGATGACTAATCTCTGATAACATTCCATCCATATCAACAGGTGGTGGACCTCGGATGAACTAGTAGAATACATGCAACTGCAGATAACAGTTTGCGGACCCAAATGACATCCATAGATAAAGTTGAGGTACCACTGCTGCATATTACTCTTTTCTGAAATTGGACTCCTATAAGCATATAACTTCCCTAACACTAAACAACCTTCCTAAAACTAGGACAGCTTTCCTCATACTATTAACCTTTTATAATACTAATGCATGCATGGTTTCCATAGCAGTAACCATTTTTTCACAGCCGTGTTTAGCAAGCTAAAAAATGGAAAAGCACACTAAAAGATGCATGCACTGTAAAATGCACTGCTTCGAACACAAAATGAAAAGAACTTGCATTTCTTCAAACATAAAAATGTAAGCAACTTCTAATATTGGGTGAAAGTTTGAGTTGCAAAGTCTTCTATAAAGGAAATGGAAAATGAGTATTTACACAAGCAGATCTTTTTATTACTCCAGTTTCAAAAGGAAGCACCAGTATACAGCATACATTGTATTCAGCTATAAGAATGTAGATATTTGACTGACCTTGAGACCTGTGGAAAAAAAAAAAGAAGAAATAAGATATCAATGACTATCACTCATTAATAACCACTAACAAAGTAAACATTGTGTCCCTATCTTTAGTTGTCAGTTAGCGAAGACTGAATTTCCAGAAATGGAAATGCCATGCAACTGCATTTACTTTATCATGCTATTGGAAAAACTGTGGAAGTATAGCAAAATGCAGCATCAAGCTTACCCTTCACCATCACGCATTCTGGACCGAAATCTGGGTTCACGCTGAGATGCTTGACTACCACACCTCGGCCGCACCATCCTCCTGCGTTGGACATTTCCAAAAACTTCCTTATCTTTCTCCATATCTCCTTCAGTGCCATTGTCATCTGATTCCTTATCATTATATTTGCTTCTTTGCTCAAGCCGGTCCCCTGCATCCACATCCTTCTCTCTTTTCTTGTCCTTAGGATCCCTATCGTGAGCTTTCCATACATCATCCTTAGGGGCCTTGGGTTCTGTTGTTGTATTATCATGCTCAGCACTCTTAATAGCTCCATCAGATGCTTTTTCTAGTATAGTGTTATCCTTTTCAATTACTACAGATGAATCTTTCCTAGCAGAATCCTTCTCCCTATCATTGCCTTCCTTGTCTCTCAGGGAATCTTTTCTTTCCCTGTCCCATTTCTCAGCATCCCTATCTTCCCTTTGCATTTCTCTTCGCTCAACACCACTACTACCAAGCTGTACACCGGTCCGACGATCATTTCTATCACCTTCTCTTGCACCAATGTCTCTATGCTTCTCGTCCTTCTTTTTCCTGTCCTTGTCTCTGAACCTATCTTCACTTTTTGGTTCAGCTTTGTTATCACCAGCAGATTCATTTGCATCCTTGGAGTTACGCTCTTCCGCAGAAATTGGACCTTTGGGAGCTTCATCAATACTTTGTAAACTAGGACGGGGCAAACGCCAATCCACATTATCAGCTGGCTGTTCAAAATATCTTTTACCCCTATGCTCCTTGTTGTCCTTCCAGTTTATGTTTGCTGGAACAGTAGAATGACTATCCTTGTCAAATTTGATGTCACTTCTGTAATCAGGATGGCCCCTCCTGTCAGCCCTTATTTCGCTTTCATCTGCTCTATTGTCTACCTTTACATCACTCTCAATTTTATTAGCCTGAAATTCAATCCTTGAATCACTATGGACGTCCCTAGCATCAGCTTTTGTCTCGCGGTCATCTGCCTTGTTGTCCCGTGCATCTTTATTTTGCTTTGATTCTAATCTGCTGTCAGAGGAGATGGGGTGGTCACCAAAGTTGGTGGAGCCAGCAGGCATCCGATGTGGTACGGATGGCCTCTTATCATCACGAGGCTCCACACGTTGAATTTTGGCAAATCTACCATCATGTTCCAAAGAACCATGGAAATCACTGCCACTGGACTGAATAACTTTCCCAGGACTCAAATACAAGCTGCTGTCATCCAAAGGACGTTTTGTCGGTGTGGAGTGGCTACCCTCCTCGTGCAACCTCTTTGGAGCACCGCTCATTTTCCTCCAAAGTGCAAACTAATTCTTCAGTGTGAGCAAAAGATAAGTCGGATCCAAAAGGAAGAAGTTCAATATTGTGATTTACTGCGACAAAAAGATTGGATCAGGACAGGATACATCGGTTACTTAGTTTTTTTATTTTATGAAGTGTAGTCAAGAAATTTCAAAACACACATCTGACAAGTAGTAATTATGGTGAAGCGATGAAACATAACCCTAGGGTCTGTCAAAGGAATATAGCCCTGTATTTGAAGTAGTAATCCTTAGGCCTGAAAGCCTAAATTGACCCAATCAAATCATGTTAGGGGTTAGTTTAATTACCCTGGTAGTGCCATGAGTCATTTTCTATTTTTCAGGGGGCTACTGTTTTCTTTCATAGTTTGAACCTCCCTATTCTCCTAGAGAGAGAGTGTGTGTGTGTGTGTGTGGTTTTTTGCGGAGCGGTTTCTTCTTTCTCTCTTAATACAAAGATAAGCAACTCTCCTACATGTTCAAGAATTAAAAAAAAAAAGAAGCAAACCTAACCCACACATTAACAGTTAGTAGACCAAAGAAAAACTATTCCGCATATGTAAATTTAAAATAGAGCAATCCACTTATACTGACCACAACCCAGGGAGCAAAATGGCATAGAAAGCATGAATTTGGTAAAATTCATGGAGATTAGTCCACAGGGTTGTTTATAGCATTGAAATAATCACAAAGAAAATGATTGTAACATGAACTTGTAGAAACAGAACAAAATATGTATCACAGAGACATGCCCACAGGAGAAACGAAAAGAGGGTAAGCCTTCATGCATAGCTTGTCGTAATAAACATCATATATTTAAAAATGAATGTGGTACAAAGTTTACAATCCCCTTCCTACAATACAAATAACACTCAGAGAAAATATGGACATTCTGTGATAAAAGTTGGCCTTTTTTCTAAATGGATTTCGAAGCATATTTGACATAGATATGAAAATGTAGTTAGTGTATTCGTAAGCTCAAATGGGTAAAAATGGGACAGATTCAAACTTGACACAAACTTGAACTGACTTAGGGTCAACTACGGTTTTCAACTGAAATAATCTGGTAACTGACTAGTTATGAAATTTTTGCGTCCATCCCCTCGACCATTCTAGTTTGATAACGGAATGGAACATTCCAGCATGGGCATTTATGGCCGTCCTACAAGCACCACCGGCGGAGATCACAGCAGCAAGCCATGGCAAAAGAAACCCTAGGTACCCAACCCAACAAGCTCAAAGCTCGAAATGTTTCCTCTACATACATACAAGCAAATCATCAAGCTTGGGAAGGAAGTGTGTAATATCGGTGACCTCATCCATTTCTGTTTTCCCCAAACGCGATTTCAGCCAGACCTAAAGGACGGAAATGGTACGCATGCACACCCGATATCGTTTTAACAAAAAATCAAAGCTTTTAGTAGCCAGTAGGCACAATACATGCATACACTACACTTGCGGTAAGACCAGATCCGATTGCAAATTGGCCAAATAGTTCGAGCTAGGGTTTGGGTGCTCGGTTTCGAATAGCAGGAATGGGGGAGAAGGGGCGGGCGGGCATACCTGGGACGTGCTCGTCGCCGGCGGAGGGCCCGACCAAGACCCGCGCGGGAGGCCACGTCGGCGGCGGCGGCCTAATCGTCGCCGACCGAGAGAGGGAGAGAGAGAGAGAGGCGAAGAGCTCGAGCTCGCCGTGACCGTGAGCCCGTGGAATGGCGGCAGCGATAGACGAGGCGAGTAGGCTGTTCGGCCTTGGTGAGCGCGCACCAGCAGGGGCCCTCTTCTGTCTCCTCGGACATGGGCCGTTCCTTTTCCAAACTTTTTTTTGCCTTTTATTTATTTATACTAGTTAATTCTCAAAAAAAAAAATTATACTAGTTTTGTTGCTCAAAAAATATTTATTAATTTTAATTATCAAAAAGTATTATTATTAGCTTTGTTCTTCCTGGTTTTTCTTTATTCTTTCATAGAACATTATTACCACCGTGGATGAAGTCTGTGCCCATTTCTACAATTTCCCGTCTGTCACTCTACTTTTTATAGATAAATCACGCATTTACGAAATTTAAGATAGATACATTTTAGAGTTTTCGTTATTATAGCAACATTTGAACATTAGATCTTGTTCACGACGAAGGTCTTGGATAATATTATCCACGGAAAACTTTTGAGATGCAAGTATAAAGCACTGCGATTTTCAATAGAGATTCCAAATAGACATTATTTTTAGTGTCAAAGTCATTCTTAGAGGACCAAAATGCCCCTAGCTCTATCATGAGCATACTCCAAGTGTCCTTGAGACAAACAAATAGGAATCCAAATCGGATTTGACTTTTTTAGGCTAGTGGTAACTTCCTTCCTTTCGTGTGCCTCCCCCAAATCAGCTTCCTAGGCTTGGGTGTTCTTCTCCTCTTTCACAAGGAATTGCCATTTCGAACTTAGGTACCATTGTGTCCTCATTTTCGATACTTGGTGACGGCACATTCATGATGTTCTCTTCGGGGCACTTTGAAGATAGCTTAACATTTCCACATATCTGCCATTTCAAAAACCCCTTAGATGAAGCAATTAAGCCAAGGTCATCCTTTAGGGGGTTTTGCAAGAACGATTGAATGAACACTTAGCATGTGAGGTTATAAACATGCAAATATAGGGGACATCATGGAGGATATGGGCCCCGAACATCAAGAATCTCATGGGGCACTTTAGCAAGGGTCATAGCATTACAAACAAGTATACTCCTTTTGTTCTACTATAATATGAGGTATCCAATTAATTTTAGACATATTATGTGGTATAAGACAAATAACATGCATAACTCTCCCAGATTACCATATTTGGATTGGCCATAGACAGTGGCGGAGCTTGACACAAAATAAAGGAGGGGCCAAACACACAAGACTAGCTAGCTTCTTAGCTAAAATAGACCTGAATGATGGGTTATAGATGAGCTAATGTCTTTTACCTGGAACTAAATGAATAGAAAACATCCTTTCTTTAGAAATATTTTCAGAGAAGGTGGGGCAGTTGCCCAGCTTCGCCTCCAAGAAGCTCCGCCAGTGGCCATAGACATCAATGGTAGATATGCATGTGAATATTACCTTTTAGATTGTTTGTTCACCTAGACTACCTTATGTTTTGGTATAAATTTGGAACCTCAATTCTTTATATTTTAGGACAGAGGGAACTAAGTTTTTTTATAATCTTATTTAAGTTGAATGTTTAGTTCCCGTTTGTATTTGTCCGTTTCCTATTCCCTAATATCGCATTTTTGTTCCCTTCACGACAATCCTGGTTTCATTCCCATATTTGTGAAATTCGGAAGTAGAAAATGGTCGAAGGTTTTCCCACCTATTTTCTACTAGTTTTCATCACAACAATATCTGATGGAACATTGGTTAATTGGTATGTTGCTCGTTCTAATACTATGGGAAACGATACATACAATTGATTTGGTTGTAGAAGCTTAAAAAAAGAAACGTACGCTTCCATTAATCAATTGTTATATAAGAAGCCACCTAAATAACTTATTTAGGATTGATTAATTCCATGCTACAAACTCTTCACTTCAAGAAAAAAAATAGTGGAACCACAATAATATTGGATGAAACATTTTAAATGAGTATATGGAACTTTTTTTTACTTTTATTAATGGCATTTTGGATGTAGTCATATTCACCTCAATCCATATGTGTTGGAGTGGATAAGGGTGGAAAAACTATTTTTCACGTCAATCCACTCCAACACACATGGATTAAGGTGGATAGAAGTGCATCCAAACAAGCCCTGAGGTTGAATATTTCTTTCTTGTGTGAAGCTAGACATTTCTCTCTTCAAACTGAAATAGTTTTCATGAAGCTAGAATATTTTTATAGTGAATCTAGAAAAAATACTTTTTTAAAGCTAGATGTTTTTCTCTTTTAAACATTGAACAATTTTCTCACGAATCTAGAACATCTTATCTAAGGAAATGTTTGGGGTGCACTACAGTGCATTGTGCAAGACTCAAGCACATTGTAGTGTGAACCGTGAAGCAAAATGTCTCCTACTTCAACAAAATACACAGTTGGTAAAATGGAGGGGAGGAGCCTGTGTTTTCAGGTTCAGTGGGGTCTGCTATAGTGCTGCTAAAGTGGCTCGACGACGACACCCTGCTGTTTCCGCAGCCGCAAGAGCCACCTCCATGCATGACACCATTCGTTCTCGCCTCTGACTATTACTGTGGCGCCAGGGGATGCTCCTACTTCGACGGCAGCGGTGTCAACTGCATACCTCCTCCATCCTGGGTGTTCGACTTAGGTAGCCCCACGCTGGGCCCGATGGTGTTCCAGCAGGTCGTCGTGGTGTGTCCACCTACCGCAACATCCTCCAAAAGAACCGCGGTGCACTACGCGACGAGCATGGAGCATGCGGCGGCACACTCGTTGAGCAGGGACTCAAAGTCGGCACGAGGGCTAGACGTGACATAGTGAGCAGGAACTTGAAGTTGGCAGTGAGTGAGAGTGGGAAGGAGAGAGAAGAAGGAGAAGAATCAATCAGGTGATAAGGACCTGATAAGTGGGCCCATAAATGCTATGGTAGTGTATAAAGAGGGTTAAGATCTGTTTGAATCCAGACGAAACTCAAAAAATACCTAAATTATAAGTCACTTTGATTTTTTGGATAAATTAAATTAGATGTGTATCTAGATATAACGCATGACTAGATACATAATAACTTTGATGGTAAAAAGTCAAAACGGCTTATTATAATTTAGAACAATGGAGTAGCATCCCATTTGCCAACTTTAAGGATCAGTTATGAATTTTCCTCTATTAAGACAATAAAAAGCCCAACTGTTCCTCGAAGAGGAGCCCTGTCCACGTCATCAGAAATTTTTGAAGCGTTGGATCTTCGGTTCGACGGTCAGGATTCAGAAGTTGCTGTGTAGTTGGAGCTAGCTTCTTGCTGCAGAATAGCCGCTTCTAACTGCTTCCCGGCTTCAGCTTCTCTTAGGATCTACCTAGCCAAATAAATACAGACAGTTTCAGCTTCTAGGGTTTCATTTCATTCACCTCCTCAACCCTAGCCTCCCGACCTGAGCAGAAGAGGAGGAGGCGGCGGCGCGGGCGCGGGTGGGCACGAGCGGCAGGGGCGGTGCCGGCCGGCGCGGCGGCGGGCGGCCGCGGGCGCAGCCGGCGCCCGGCGCGTCCGGGCGCGGGGCAGAAGCGGCCAGTGGGCGGGCGGCGCGCACCGGGCGCGGCGCGCGCAGCGTCGGGGGCGACCATGGCGGCGGCGGGATTCAGCGCTGCGCCAACAGTTCGGCAAGACGGGAGGAGGCGGCGCGCGGCTCCCGCGCGGGCGAAGGAAGCCGCGGCGCGCCTCCCGCGCGGGGCGGAGTGCGCGTGGAGCGGGAGCCCGCGCGGCCGGCCGGGCGCAGCTGGCGCTCCGGCGCCGGATTCGCGCAGGTGGGCCCTCCCTTCTTCCTCTCCCTCCGTCTTGCAGATCGTTGCAGGTGATTTCGTCCTGTGCCCTAGGGTTAGGGTTAGGGTTAAGGTTGGGGTACAGCGGCCGCCGTGGTGGACCTTGAAAGAAGAATATAGGCTCTTTGTTGACTAAAAGGTGATATTCTATGAGTTTGATGTTTATTGATATCTTATTTGGCAAAAAATCCTATATTTGAATCCTTCTGAGAAAAGCCGAATATGACCTACCTCTGATTGGCATCTAGAGGATAGAGAGATAGAAGAGGGATGAGGATATTAGCTTTACAATAGGATAAGGATTTTTATTGTTGTCATCGCCTGGTTTTCTTAATTAGTTTAACTGTAGGTTATGCACCTTTGCAAGGTTTTGTATGGTGTGATTCCTAGCTGAAAGATTAGAATTGTTTTCCAAGGAAAATTTTCCCTTATGTTGGCCTTCAAGATTCATGGATGATGTTTCGTGTGTTGTGATATTATTGCTGTGTTTCTGTGAGATAAAAAAAAAAGATCAAAAGGAGTGGTTGTTGTTTTTTAATTCTCTTTGATGTCATGGTATCCACATAGAAGAAATGCAGTGACATGTGTGTTTTAATCCATTCCTCTAGGATTTCATCCATCTGTTTATTATTAATTGGTTCTTGATTGTGTGCACAGACAGTGGAATTGTGGTTCTGGATATTAGCAAGAGAACGACCGGTCCACCAGTCAGCAACACCATGTTGTCTCCTCCTTACAGCCTGATCAAGGTTAGTCATCATAACTGTGGTTCGCTTATGTTTATAGTCTCCATTGCTAATTTTCCTCACGACTCAGTTAAGTCCATTTATTAGAGTCAGTAATGATAGGTACAATGGTTATTAGGGTCGTTTATGTTCCTTATGATTATGAATTTTTCTCAGGGATTGCGCAATGTATAACTGAACTTTATCCTCTAAAGAATGTGGCCTTTCCGGCTGCTTCCTTTTGTTGTCAAATATCAACCTTAGTTTTGGATGCTCATGATGATCAATCAACAAGGGATTCATGTTGGAGTGCCTAGAGATCTGAAAAAGGAATCGATTTCTTAAAACTGGAAAAACGGCCTTAACATCTCTTATTTGTGCACTCTGTAATCATCGCACACCACCTTTTCTTTTTCACCTGTGCCATATAGACTGAATGCAGATAATTGGCCACATACAACTTGCAGTGATTTTTTGATGGTCATACCTTGCTCCATCAAGTGTCTGTAATGTTCTATTACAAATCTAGCTAGGTTACTTTGCATTTGCCTAATTCCAGATGAAAATGATTGTAGGTTTGGATTCCAAAACGAATTGATTGTTTAGGGGAATGGAATTTGGGAATCCGATACATACACGAATAGGACAATGGCATGCTAATGGTTTTTTTTTTCTAGAACACTGAATATTAGAAATTCTGTGCACATAAAACAATACGGAATTATCATATGAATAAAACTTAAGTTGTAAATCTATTTTTCTAGATCAGTCAAAATGTAGGCCTGAATCTTTTTTGCCTGTTCATTGAGGTACCAATGATTTTTGAAGTCACTAAATCTCTACGTCTTGAACTTGCGTAATATTTTTACCCATTTACAACAATGAATCTATTTTGAACTTGCCTATCGCTTGTTTGTAGAATCTCTGTTTGGTTACAATCTCAGTTCAAGTTGCCAGTTAGATATGTTTATATTTTATAATAATTTCGTGCGAGTAAAGCTAAGATAAAATAAAATCAACATTTGGATTATGCCTAAAAATCCAATATTGAAGTTTAATGACCTAGAGTGTTGGCCTGTAGATGGAGACAACACATATGTACATGGAGACAACACACATCATTATGTGGTCCCAATTTTTTTCCATGGACTGATGAAAAGGAAGGGTACAGAGAATGATACCTGGAATGCAGCACGCTCAATTTTTGCTGGTGGTATGCTATTTTGACTTAGTTAGCTCTGCTCTAAAACCAGGGTTGGAGACTAGGGGGGCTATGCTGGTGGGTGTGGCACTGAAGGATGATGAATTCAAGATTCTCCCAATGGACTTCTTGAACAATAGGACTCTGAAGGGAATCTGCAGTGACTACAAACCGTGGATTCATCGAACCAATTTGGTCGACATGTACATCAAGGAGGTAGATGCAAAGTGCTATTTCCTTTACAGCCTTTTTACTTGAGCTATACTCAAATTGCTGGATACCCAAGGAAATGCTGCTCATGCTTATGCATAATTAATATATACACTTCCTACATTACTCTACATTTTTTATTTATTAGATTTAACCTGTCTTCAGTTGAACATTGAATTACTAATGTTTGCACTTTTTTCGCAGTCCCTAAGATAATGGCTAGCCCTGTACGCTCAGAGTCAGGCAATGTTGTCTCTGTTTGATTTTTGTTATACAATGTACTTGGTGGCGACATGCTTCACCAAGCATTGCCTTTATCATGTGTGGTCATCGAATGGTGCTTATTTCCTTCTACCTGTGCAGGTTACCTCAAGGGCTTATTTCTCCTTCTCTGAACTTCTGGTATGGTGTACAAATGCTGCATCATTCTTTCTGGTTAGCTAACTGCCTTTTTATATCTTGTGCTACATAGTCAGTGTAGGATCACAAAATATATATACTTAGCATATACAATGAACAAACAAATCCTTGTTCTGCTTTCTGGATTGTTTAGAAATTTCACACTGCATACATGCACAAAATATTTTCAGAGAGCAACCATACTGTTATATCTACATTTTGGGGAGCGAAGCAACAACTATTACTACCAAGAAAGCTGAGGTAACATAGCCTGACAATTGTTGTCAGTCTGATAGCATGATTGTAGTCACCTTGCATTGAAATTGCGTACAACTACCACATTTGAATGCTTGAGCTGTGCATCCCTTTCCAAACACTTCGTATAGCCTTACCATACAGATTCTTTTTACCACAGCTTTAAAAAGGTGCTACTCAAATGTCATCCCTTTCGCACCCCTTTTTCATTTCCTTTATTTCATTAGCCTGTCTCTGTTCTTACTTATGCACAATTAATGTACCATCTGCACATGCTACACATCTCCAGATGTGACGCCAAATCATTCTTGCAATGTAGACATACTACTGTATACTATCTTTTATACAAGGAATTGCTGGCCTCTGCTCAGTTTACTTCAAACTCCTTAATTGTTCTGCTAGCTATTTGATTTCGTAGGTTTTTCAAGAATACGCACAGAGATCGGAAATACTATCTTCGGTACAGCGGATTGCTAGCTCTTATTTTTGGTAAAAGTTTTCTTCTACTTTACTGGCAGAGATAACAGTAACCTTTGACATACCTTGGGTTGCTACTGACTTGAACAGGTCACGGCCAGTGTTGATGCATAGAAGGAAATAGACTTTGTGACAACTAAATAAGCAGAGATCTCCAAGTGAAACCATGCCACCTTCCTCACATTTACTTTGTGAGAACTGAGTAAGCAGGTCTGCAGGTGAAGCCATGCCTCCTCTTCACCATGAATAAAAAAAGTTCATAACCATTTTAGATTTTTTATTGAAAGCCTTTTTCCACAATTCCACCAAAGAGGTGGATATCACGGAATAATTTTCTTAAACCCATAACTATGCTAGGAATCGGACTGGAGCTCCGCACATCGCACTGATTCTATCGACACCTGCCTACAAATTCTGCAAGGAACCAGGCCAACAGTCTGCTGGTCCACTATAATATCTATTCGGCTACTTAACATACTTTCAATCAATGGCCACAAGATCTGTAATTGTATCTATTCGGCACAATGTTGTACAGATGTATATAAATTTGTATATTATAACACTACCTGACGACTTGATATCTGTAATTGTATATACTGATCAGACGCAAATGTCTAATGTGCAATGTATATGACTCTACCAAATAGGACTATAATCAGATTGTTCAACCAATCCAGTGCCATATGACTACCAAACGCCATATATGACTCTACTACCAAGAGGGACTATGTTCAGATTGTTAACTATTGAAACCAATCCCATGTCATGCGCTAGACTCATACACATGACTATGTCAATATTACGTTTCCTCAAATTGGTGGCTGTTGCACGGGCGCGCGGATGCGCGCGCCCTGATACTAGTAACGAACAAAGCATAGTACAAGTATGGTGGTACTGAGGTTATCGAAAAATTACAGCAACATCGATGGATCTGATGTCTAGCCTGCGTTGCAACCTATCTTTGATAACTACGCCCCCGCTATAACGAGTACGAATAACCTTGTTCTCAACCATGGCGGGGTTTTTTTACCTCACCTTGTGTCATGCCTTTTTTTATAGTATATACCGATCATCACCAAACTCGCATTGAACATATCAACCTCCCTGTCCCACTCGCACTGCACTCGCACTTTAGCGTACTAATCGTCCATCCCACCAAGTCGTAATTTTATTTTGTGTATGTGGCGTAAACATGTCAATGTCGTCGTCCTGACTTACGACATGTCGTCGT
Source organism: Themeda triandra (assembly GCA_018135685.1). NCBI lineage: Eukaryota > Viridiplantae > Streptophyta > Magnoliopsida > Poales > Poaceae > Themeda > Themeda triandra. Next base: position 53,785 of record JAENPR010001816.1, on the reverse strand, counting down.
CCTGACTTACGACATGACGATGGGGAAATTTCCCTCGTCACTGCTCCGGCAGTATCGTTTGGCTTATCTGTTGCATTGCCGCCATATCAATTCTTTTATAAAGTTTTTTATGGAAATTCTTTTAAAGTTTTTGATGATTGATTGAAAGACCATTGCCGCCATCGTACACATCAAAGAAACTGCATGGTTTCCTTCGCGGCTTCTTTTGAATCTTCGTCGCTTCAAACAATGTCATCCTCCAAATTATACTATGCGATATCTTAATCCGCACTGAACTCCATTGCCTTCTCGATCCTTCCATCTCTCCCTCACTATATATACGCGTGCACTCTCATTGCATTGCACTGACAAATCACAGCACCCACGCACATTGTCCAAGGGTGAACACTGAACAGAGAGAGAGATTAGCAATGGTGGCCACCGACTTCTTTTGCGTGACCGAGTGCAAGGGGCAGAAGACCATCGACGGCGAGCAGGTGCCCCTAGTCCTAGCCCCTTCCGGCGACGACGCCAAGAGCATCGGCTACGAGGCGCTGGTGGATGCGCTGAAGGCGAACCGGGAGTGGGTGGAGGCCAAGGTGGTGGCCAACAGCGGCCTGCTGCTGCGCGGCTTCGACGTCCGCGACGCCGAGGAGTTCAACGCCGTCGTCGAGGCGCTGGGATGGCCGGACATCCGCTACGTCGGCCCCGCCCCGCGCACGCACGTCCACGGCCGCGTCTGGACCGCCAACGAAGGCCCGCTCGAGGAGTTCATCTACTACCACCACGAGATGGTTCTGGTACGTCTCTCCACGGCATCAGCATTTCCATCCATCGCCATTCTTGTTGCTAATGATGGCGTGTTTTTGTGATTGTAAATCAATCGCGATCATTAGATCAAGGAGTTCCCGGGGAAGGTGATCCTGTTCTGCGAGGTGCCGCCGCCGTCGGGCGGGGAGACGCCGTTCGTGCCGAGCTTCCGGGTGACGGAGCGCGCGCTGGAGGAGTTCCCGGAGCTGGTGGAGGAGCTGGACGAGAAGGGCCTCCGGTACACGTTCACGGCGCTGAGCAAGAACGACACCAAGTCGATGCGCGGGCGCGGGTGGGAGGACGCCTTCGGCACCTCCGACAGGGGCGAGGCCGAGAAGCGCGCGCGGGCGCTGGGCATGGACGTGGAGTGGCTCCCCGACGGCGGCGTGCGCACCATCCTCGGCCCGCGGAAGCTCACGCGCATGTTCCCAGGCCGCAAGGACCGCCGCATGTGGTTCAACACCGTGGTGGGGATGCACGGCAAGGAGCTCAGCTCGGCGACGCTCGCCGACGGGTCCGAGATCCCCGCCGACTTCGTGCGCCGCTGCGGCGAGATCATCGAGGAGGAGAGCATCCAGTTCCGGTGGGAGAAGGGGGACATCCTCATCCTCGACAACCTCGCCACGCTCCACGGCCGCCGCCCCTCGCAGGCGCCGCGCAGGGTCCTCGTCGCCACCTGCAAGTGATCCAAGATGCATGGATGATAGAGTCGCTGTCGCCGGCCGGCTGCAATAATAAAGATATAAGATTCTTATACTATATTAGTACTCCCTGGAGTACGTATTAGGTTGTGTTGTGGAGCGTCGGCAATCTATCGATCGTCATGCTGTACTTTACCCGTATGTAAGTACATGGCAATTGGCATGCCATGTGTGATGTTGTAAGAAATGGATTTGAAGTATATATATTGGTTTGACCGTTTGAGAAGATTGATGTGTTCAAACTCCAAACCATGTGAACTTTGCACAGCATGACTCGTATTTCTTTAACCTGCTTGGCTGCACGCTTTGCAGCGCTGCTGCTGCAGCTGTTGCTTAGCAAACGCTGATGCACCGAGAACAGCTGAAGGAGGGCTGGGCACTTGGGCAGCCTTTCTAGCTACTGTGCTTGTTCAGTCCTTGCTGCAGCAGGAGCTGACCGGCTCAAACTTCTTCTTTGTAGTTGTTGAGTCCATGCTGCAGTCGTGTCGTCGCCGTGCTGCTGCAGCAAGGGCTTCTGATCAGGATCAGGCAATCATGTTCGGGAATCGTTTTGGGCAATTCTGGTTGAGTGACGAAGAAGATAGTGCCTCCTGCTGTTCCGCCTGGATGACATAGCGGATGGCGTGTACTTAAACGCGTCAACCCGGACAACTATTTACAATCTGAAGTGGCGGAGAATTAGTCTCTGGATGTCAGCTGTGTATCCCCAGCTCTGGTTTGTAAACTTGTATATATTTTATATTTGCTTATAAAAACCAGAGACGTTCACCTTTTTTAAAAGAACTTCCAACACTTTGTGCTATATGCCTATATAGAAAACCTCTTGGGCTCTTTGGATAGCACTCCACACACCAAAAACAAATGAGAAGAAATATGCTGCATTGAACTTTCAGTTGAGTGACAGCAGTTTGGGTCACATCCAAATGGCTCCAATGGATGCCTCCGAGGTGATCAGCAACAAGACAACAATGTATGGCTTGCACACCACTTTCCCTTACAGAAAAAAACAGATAAGACACGGAACGACCGCCCGGGTCAGTCCCAGTGACGATACTCACCAAGAGCTCATTCAAATCAGTCACTATCACCATGGACAAATGTCAAGTTAGGCTATTACAATGACAACTTGAATATGTTTCAGCACGGCACATAAACCACCATGCCATGACACTTGTCAGGAATTCAGTATTGGGCACAGTAAGGACATCGTCAGTAACTAACGGCTTCGCATTATTAGCAACAAGGCAACTGCAATCACACTGGATTTACATTGTACAGGAAGCACGGAAACCTAAATCAGGATCTAACGGGTCACAAGCAGGCATACAGGCTCCTAGTAGATGCCAGCAAAAGTGCCCGGTCTTTTGCTTATACTGAGGCTACACAACAGTCTAACTGTCCATGCCAGGTTCGCTTTGCGCATGTGTCTGCAGCTGACCTGGCAATTGGGATTGCAGCTGCGCTTGTGAGGGCTCCTGTGATTGCAGTTGTACCTGAGGTTGGGGTTGGGAGGCTTCCTGGGTTGATGAATGCAACTGCACTTGTGGGGTCTGCTGAGGCTGCGGGTGGGTCTGCACTTGGGGTTGTGGAGGCTGCGGCTGCGGGTGGACCTGCACTTGTGGGGGCTGTTGCAGCTGCGGATGGGCCTGCACTTGTGGGGGTGGCTGGGGCTGAGGGTGCAGCTGCACTTGGGGCAGCTGTTGTGGCTGAGAGTGCAGCTGCAGTTGAGGTTGGAGAGAATGCTGTGTTGGCGGATGCAATTGCAGGTGAGATTGCACAGGTTGCTGTGGTTGAGTATGCAGCTGAAGTTGGGGTTGTGCTTGTGGTGGCTGTGACGGCTCTTGTTCTGGCTCCTTTGGCTTGGGGACTCCATTATTCATCCTTGCTCGAGCCTCAGCAAACATCCTTTGTTGCTCGGCAACAGCTTCTTCCTCTGTCATCTCAATCCCAGTGAACTTGCTAGCTTTTGGAGAATCCTGCTCAAGAGACATATTGGTGTCAAGCATAGTACACAGATTAGAAGAGGGAATAATATGAGTCCTGTGAGTAAGAAGTGGTACAAACCAGAGTATCAAGTTTGTGCTGTTCATACGCAGCATAAACCTCCTCAATGTACTCTCTGAAGCCAAGATCCTGATTTAGGAAGAAATTATGATGAATTAAGGGAACTCACATGTTGATTAGTAATATTGACACCTCGAATTTAAACATATAAACACTACTCCCCTCACCCCAAAATAAATCAACTTCTACAGTCAGTCTTAAGTCAAACAATCTTAAGTTTGACCAAATTTATGGGAAAGAGTACCAATGTATATGACACAAAAATTAGTATTCTGTTAGATAGACCATGAAATATTTTTTCATAGTGTACTTTTTTATTGCTCAGATATTGGTACTCTTCTTCATAAAGTTGGTCACACATAAGGTAGTTTGACTTGGGACAACTCAAATTGATTTATTCTGGGAGGGAGAATACACAAAGATAGCACATATCAAATGCATCCCCCAGAACACATATTACATAATATAACAGTCCCCCAAATATTCTGTTGAACTCCAAATTTTGTTATGGTCTATTATACCAGATTAGATAAACTCACATATTCACCTTCCAAATTGTGCTAATCACTGATATGCTTCTCTTACACACTGTCCCCAAGTATATTATTATATTATATTTACACAGAAAGTTTGCAGAAAAGTGAATGATAAAGATGATATGCTACTATATTAAACAAGCATCTACAAAAGCATGTCTACACAAAATTAAAGCCAAATAAAGAAAGTTCATCAAGAAACCCAAAAACCATCAAGGATAACCTCATACCTAACCCTGTGTTTACCACAATTATTCTTTTGAGAAATCAAACATAAAAAAAAATATGAAAGGAGAAAATACTAACACTTAGAGCCTTAAGAACATGCTCAGGAGCAATCGTTTTCTTCTCTTCTCTGCTGCACACTTCGTTGGATTCAGACGAAAGGAGATTGATGAACTCTGAAAATTGGGTTTACATGTAGTAGATTAGAAAAAGAGAGATCAAACTCTATGCCTATGAAGATTTTTTTTACTGAAAGGAAGACGGTGAGAGAGATATCCATAAAAGTGTAAACCATTTAAACAGAACAAGCTATGTAGTTACTTCATTAATGAGTAATGAACTGAATATGGTAGGAGCATATTGGCTTTCTCATGTAGACAGCATATGATATCATATAAACTTGCAAATTTTACCCATGCTATCCTTCTGAAAAAAAAAAACATGTTTAATCTTTTATTATCTATTATCCTTCACAAGATGACCTCCAAACTTGAAAGCTCCCAGAAAAATCAAACAGATAACCATAAATGTTACTACAGTCAGCACTGTGCAGTGTATTTTTAATGGTGACACTTTGTTGTCTTCTGAACTACAACCAGAAAGCTCAGTGCTCCAAAATGATCAAGGACAACAATTCATGCCAGGTTGAAATTTACAAGATACATGTGCAGAACCATGTTCTTCAAAGTTCAAACAGTGATTCTTGCATAGCTGAGCATACAAGTTGTACCATATGATGGCTGATACTCTAGTGGTGTATACTGTATAGCAATCAGATGCCTTACCCACACAGCATTCAACAAGAAGATCCTGTGCGTCTCTTGCCACTCGTACATCAGGAGGAAGCATCTCCTTAATTATCTTAAACATTGTTGCTAAAATGCAAAGCAGAAAGCTCAATCAGTACAAGATCTTAAACAACTCCGCAAACAAAATGACGTCAACTGCTAATTTGCTCCCATCCAGGCTCAAGGAACATTATTCGAATTGCATAGCACTAATTTGGCAAAACATCATATTAGCATAGTTGTAACTCCATACAATTGTTCATTCACATTTCACGGAATGGCATTAATTAAAAGATAATCCAATACTATTATAATTATGAAACAAAGCCCTCTTTTCCAATGTGATGACAAACAGCCATACAATTCACAGAAGAGATTTCATATACTGAGCCACAGCAAGAACCAAACCATTACATGATGCAACATTTCCAACGACTAGAGGGTCATAGTTCACCAACCCGAAACTATCAAATCAAAACTAGACTAAGTTACTAGTCCATTCAGTCCTGTTTTGTAAGGCACAGGGGCTAAACTCCATATCAAGGAGCACCAGGAGACCGAGGAATTGCATTAAATCAGCGCCAAATGCTGAGCTTCCACGGTCCTGTCCATGCCATGTCGAAGCCTTGTATTGGATCCATCCAGAGCACCCAAGCATACCCCAAGAAACGAACTGTATAATACAACATCATAGTAGTTTGCATGGTGCCATGCAAAGAACAGATAAGCTCCTGTGACGCATTAATACTCTGCCTAGTACTCATCAGATTCCCCATCCACCCTACATAGTGGAATTATTTAAAAAACTCTCTGACACGCCTCTTAAACCGGTCCGGAACGAGTAACTCCAAGCAAGATATCTCAAAGACATCTCCATTTAACATGACAGTTTAGGCGTTACATGACTATACACACAGAATTAAAAGTACCACCCAATCTTTTGCTAATAAGAAAACATGAATCCCACTAGCAGACAAACAACAAACCAGGGGCAAAACAATCAGCTATCAACTAGCACCACTATACTCCCTTCAATTAAAATGGTCCACTAACCCGGCCGTGACTACCAACAAGGCTGCCAGATTTAGCTATCCACAACCCACGAAATTCAGGACTTCGCCACAAGGCCCAGGACAACCATCCTACATACGGATTCGCGCAGAAATTGAATAGCACTTAGGACAGGCCTAAGTTTCCTCAGGGCATCGCTTCAAACCCCAGCTTCTAACCGTATCATCTCACAAGATTACGCAGACCAAACCAAACCCAGCTAACGAGATTATTCTTCAGAGCAACAAGAACACGCCCATCCACACGACACCCCTAATGGCGTCCAATTTCACCACAACAAACAAAACGCGCCACAATACGGCTTCTACGGCGGTCACCGGCGGCCAGGGAGCTTACATTTGGGGAGGGAGACGTCCTCCTTGGACTTTCCCACGATGTCCATCGGGTCCATCTCCAGGAGCGGCGCGGCACCGAATCCGCGCGACGGGACGCCGGCGCGAGGCAGCGAGCCCTCCCCGCGAGCGAATTCCGGCGAGAATTCGGCTCCGGCAGCGTGGAATCGAGGAGCTAGGGTTAGGGCGCGCGGCGAGAGCCGGGGACGAATACGAGGGGGAAGAGGTTGAAGTCCGGAGAGGAATAGAAAGGGTAAAAAAAAAAACGAAACGCATAGTTTTGCTATTAGGCCCTAGGATTGTTTAGTATTTCTTTGACAGCCTTATGATGGAAAACGAGCGCACATGCGCTGCCGTGATGAGAAAATAAAATATTTCATTATAGTCCCTGAAGTGTTTTTTTGCTTAGTAGTGCTTTCTTCAAATGTGGGACCCACATTGAGCACGGACTCGCTGTAATAGTGGCGAGTTGATGACTGTTGATGGACTAATCGAGTTTCCACCATAGTTTATGCTCGGACAGCACGGTTAGCAGGCGGCTCTCTTTTTATTTTTTTGAAAATCAGCAGGAGGACTCTTATGTCATGTATAAGAAGCAGCAGCAAGTTTTACAACTTTTGTATTGTTATTTTTAGAGTTCAAAAGAACACGTTTTTGTCTCCTGGCCTGAGTGCTATCTTAGTTGCAATTGTTATTTGTAGTTGGGCATTTTGGTTCTCCAACCACCATACCCACCAATCTTTGGAGTAGCCCCAACACACCAGGTGTGAATAGTAGCTTGTAGAGGACTGGCTAGCATTGGGTATGTTAGTAGCTCTAATCTTTTATGCCTACGTGCTTTTCAATTTTTCATTGAAGCCTACGATGGTGTATGCTTGTAATGTTGCTGTCCTTAATAGTAAAGTACCCTTGATCCGAGTTCTTACTAAATTAGGTCTTGTTTAGTTCCCTAAATTTACACCTAAATTCTTGTCGCGAAAAGAAGATTCATATCACATCAAAATCCGACATATGCATAGAGTACTAAGTGTAGATGAAATCAAAAACTAAATGCACAATTTTGTTGTACTTAATTAATCAATGTTTGGACAATTTTTACCAAATACAAACGAAATGCTTCAAATGATGCATTTATGGCAAACTCCCAACTTTGCCACTCCTAATTTAGGATCTAAAAAGACCTTAGCGTCCAATGCTCATATGTACTTACAGACTTCCTTAGCAAAAAGGCAGTGCATACAAATATGAGTCATTGTTTTCGACTCATGATCACACAACATATTGGCGGGATTGCATGCCCTCAAAAATTTCAAGTGAAACGCCTTTCTCTAAGCAAACTTTTAGAAGTTCTTTGTCCTAATTTTTAAAGAGTTTTACAATATTATATTATTATTGTTACACGATTGAAACATGGAGTTTAGATAAAAGAAAGAGCAGAGCAGTCTATCCATAGATGACCATATGCTTCTGTCACATGACCTGAGTGCTATCTTAGTTAACATGAAAACTTGCAATGATAAAGCCGATTTGCCTTCCAAGATACGACAGTTGCATTCATTTCTAAATGTTTGCATATAAATGAAAAAATAAGTTGCAATTGTTATTTATAGTTAGGCATTTTGGTTCTACAATACAATGACTATACCCACCAATCTTCATAGTAGGCCCAACACGCCAACGTGGCTAGTAGCCTCAGCCTTTCACGTGGACTCAAAGTTTCATGTCATAAGAGCAGGTATAGTAAGGACTTTAGGCCGGCGAAATAACACTCCACGTCATCAAAATAATGCCAAGAGATGCTTGAGCCGGCGTTTGGCTTCTCGCCGACTGAAACACAAGACCCGAGATAAAAAGTTACTCTCCCGGCATATGTCGAAGCAGCAGCTCCTAAGGCCAGCCTCAATGGGCATTTCAATAGAGTGTCATGCACATTTAATAGCGTGACACATCAGCAAACAAACAAGTTTTACATGAAATGGAGAGGAGAGAGAGAAAAAAGTTTCACCTCGTATGCGTTGTTTCCTAGACTTCGGTAACCGAGTGAAACCCCACTGAGGGCTAGATCATTTCACCATCTTGAATGTGATCCAATCATCTTGCAGCAATTAAATGTTTTGCTTAGCCTTGGAAACAACAAAGTGAAATGCTCTATTGCTGGAGTTGTTTCATGGATGGTTTCATTTCAATCTTGATGACGTGTTAGTATGTGAAACCGTGCGGTGACGCATTGCCCATTGAGACGGCCTAACTAGCGATGCCGGAGAAGGGCTGGCTGGCCCAACTAGCAGATGCCGGGAGAAGGGCTGGCCTAACTTGTTTTTGACCTTTTTGTCGAAGCCTACAATGACAAATGTTTGCATTGTTGTTGCCCTCAGTAGTAGAGTCCCTTTGATCTTACCACATTGGGGTTCAATGCTCTTATGTACTCACATACTTCCACAGCAAAAGGGCAGTGCACACAAAGATGAGTCATTGTTTCCCACTATTGATCATGCAACATATTAGTAGGATCAAGTGAAATGCCTTTCTTCAAGCTAACTTTCAAAGGTTCTTTGTCCTATTTTTAAAAGGAGTTTTTACTTCCAGATTTGGATTTGAGGGTCTAAACATTTGATGGACGTGTCATCCATCTATATTATACTCCCTATATCATGAAATACAATATATTACAACTTCTAAATTTGTACTGAAATATAAGGCATTCTATTTAGTACCAATGTTAAGATTCAACAATGTTTGTTAGCAAGGAAAGTATAATTTAAAGAAAAACACTTACTAGGATTTCATTTTTAGCAAATCGGAAACCTAGAAGAGGCTATATTTGTTGTTCCGCGAACATCCACATCCCGAATTCGGGAACATTATAATCCCACATTATAAAATAGCACCCCAAGTTCTCGTTCCACGTTCCCTTGTGGGAACATGATTGCTAATGGTTTAGTCGTATGCATATTTACTTAAGTAATCTTTTCGAGGGAATATTTACGTAACTTAAAACAAATACACTATATTACACAACTAAGGGAGTATTCAACAAGTGACACCTCGCCGGAAAAATCATAGGGGTATTTACAAAGTACCAATAGCTTTTACATTTTGTAAGAATGGCACTTGAATGGTACCTCGCGTGGAGACTTGCAGTTAAGACTCTTTAGGGGCAATTTTTCGTAATTGTCCCTAATCCATAAATCAATTGAAAAATTATAAATTTAAGCATATTGTTAGTGTTGTAACAAAAGCAAAAATATATTCAATTAAACATGTGATGTCAAATACACTAGCAATACGAACCTACATGTCATTACCATGGGACAACCGGTCAATAACTTTGAACTTTGAGTTAACTAGTATATTGCTCGTGCGTTGCTACGGCTTTATTATGGAGATGCGCATAAAAACAACAAAGAAAGATGACATTTATGCATAGCTGAAGTCTCAAGCAATTATATTCGACTACGGTATATGACCATACATACTACAAATACTACAAATGTCTCTATGGATACTAACAACATCATGTTATATATCTTTTCATATTTCCATACTCTTGTGGCTCATTCTCTACATACGTATAGAGCGAAGCAAGGATTGGGAGCTTGGAAACGATGGAGAGAGGACAACCATATTTATTGATCCAATGATCCAATATGAATAATACAAGAACGAACATATAAAAGTAGGAGAGAAAACAAGAATAACCAAGCAAACTCCTAATATATTCGGAAACCAAGCGATGCTTACCTCCTTCTAGATCTAATCCTATGTAGTTATGCTCTAAACTATGGAGCTCTAATTGAGATGGTAGCTCTAGGGCTTCTCTCTATTGAGACAGATGAATAATGAACTAAATTAAGGTTTCTCCTAGGGTTAGGGGCCTTGCTTATATAGCCCCCTCAGAGGCACCACGGTCGTCGGATCAAACCGATATTAATGGACGAAGATTACTGATCCTCGAAGGCGGTGGAGGCATGATCCGTGTGACTGCTCCCCATTGGTCGATGGGGGAGGACGCCCGCCCTGTCCCAGTGACAGGTGGGTCCCCCTCTAGGGGTCGTATTCCCGTGTCCTCTAGATTTTTCTTTCGTATACGTAGGTGCTTTTCTCTCTATGTAAATAGACAAAAAGGGTCCCCCGCAAAATAGACATCCATCAAAACTCATGGAATTCTATTAGTGTAACCCCCGTATCTAGATGATATTTATGTTTAACCCTTTATCATGCTATGTTGATGGTTAAAAATGACACTTATCTACCATCAACACTAGCCCAACGCGTACGGGTAGAAAATTTAACCATCCTCCTACCTGTTCATGCCCAAGATGCACGTCAAACTCATAGACATTACGGAAGCAATAGGAAGATTGCTTAAACAACACTCTCATAGACATTACGAAGCAATAGGAAGATTGCTTAAACAACACTAGCAAGTTTAGTACCCGTCTAGCCGAGTACGATGGATATATACCACGGATCATGAATCCATGATCTTCGGACCAAGATGGTGATTGCAAACCTTGTCTAGGTTACCGGGATGACCAATCAGATCACCACGAGTAGCTTTGTTTAAGTCACCACACGGTAGCTTTGTCTAAGTCGATAGTGTGATGCTCACTAAAAGTCCCATGTCTTATAATCCCTAACATACATTTTTCTTGATTGTCCACCATCCATCAACATAGGTAGTTGAAAGAAATAGCTTCCATAGATAGCTTAATACATTCGACAAATCATTTTGCAATAATCATGGTCTAGATCTGCAGTTAAGATAAATATAAAAGCTTAGTTCAACACAATAAAATATCAAATAGCTCGTTCAACACAATTGATCCGGTGTCACAACCAATCATCTAGAGTTCTTCACAATTGAACATCGAATTATACAAGCACTCTTATGTGTCCCTCAATCACTGAAACTACATTATTCGTGAAGGACCTATTGTCGTGCAGGCAGAGGTACAACGGGTTCAGAAAATATAGCAACGAAAGAGCGCCGTCGTGCAGGCTGATGCAGGTAGCACGTCACGTAATCATTTGTTGCAAGGTCCAGATGCAGTGGTGGCCAAATGTAGCCGTCCAGGTACGGATCCGACTTTAGAGCAAGGTACGCTGTATGCCAAAGCCGCGTGCAGGGCCAAGCCTGATGATCGACGTGTTGGTGCCTGCGCACATGACCCCTCATCATCCGAGGCATGCTGGGCTCCACGACATGGCTGTCCTCAACTGCGTTTGGCGGTAGCGCCGGGGCTGTGGCCGGAGGCGAGCTATCGCTAGTGGCATGGACGTCGTACTCCTCCCAGTGTTGAAAGCTTCAGTTTGGTTTTGGTAATTAATGACACTCAACGTTGCTAATGCTTTGTTCTAAGTCTGGTTAGACACATAGCAACGTGACGGTGGATGATGGAGCATGGTGATCACGGTGTTGAACTTCGTGGACATGTGAAGTGATCAAGCTCCGACGGAGGCCCATGGAGATCAATACGAAGGTATACTTGATAGGGCTTTCCGGTTTGGTGGTCAAGACACTTAGTGAGTGTGACCACATTTAGGATCGATAACCGACTATGAAGAGGGATTTCCTCGGTTCATTCGCGGTCCTAAGTGCCTCTAGGTTTGACTCGGCATGATGCATGAGAGACTAACTAGAGAGCTAACTCTTGCCGACGTGTTGTCGTGTTGTTCTACTAACTCCGGTGCTTGAGACGAGGTCTACACTTGGTGGAGTTGGTAATCAAGGCAAGAGGATGGACGTGGAACAAAGTCGGCGCGAAGAGATGACAAGGTCATCACCTTGGCACGCGCCGGACGCGTCTGTTGGACGGCGTCGGATGCGGCCAAGGTGGTCAGGACGCGGAACAGAAGCTCCTCGTGGCGAGGGCAGCAGTGGACGCCCCGCTAGGTAGCGCCGGACGCGTCTGATGGGCACCAGACGCTACCCAGAGAGGTACTCAGGCCGTTGAGTCCCTCGAACGCGCTGCGTGGCGGCGCCGGACGTGTCCGGAGGACGCCAGACGCAACGCAGAGAGGAACTCGGCAGGCTGCGACCGCCGGACGCGCTCGATGGCGAGCGTCAGACGCACGTTGAAGACCTTCGCCGGACGCTGACGTGGCAAGTTCAAAGCTCCAACGGTCGGCTCGGGAGGAGGCGCCGGAAGCAGACGCGTCCGGCGCGTTGTTTCTGGCTGCCCGAGGAGGATAACGGTTGGATTTTGTGCTTGGCCTATAAATAGAAGGGTGGTCGGTTTGGAGACGTCCTCTTCGCCATTTCTTTCATTCCTGAGCATTCTTGAGCAAGAGACTCCCTCTCCCACTCATCTCTTTGATTCTTGAGCATCTCTTGTGAGATTTGAGTGAGGATTCAAGTGAATTGCATTGAGAGTTGCATCTAGAGGCACTTGTTCATCGATTGAGCTGCGGATTCTTGTTACTCTTCGATGATTCCCGTCACCGTAGATGGTTTGGAGCAGCGGGTGTTGGTTGAGCTCAACTTGGTGATTGTTCGAGGCCACACCGGGTTCTTGTGAGGGGTTCTTGATCCTTCCCCGCGGGAGTTCGTGAAAGGATACTCTAGTGGATTGCTCGTGGCTTGTGGATCCTTGTCTTGTGTGGAGATTGCGGCTCCCCATTGGGGTCTTTGGCACCGAGCCAATTGAGCGGGCAACTCATCAAGCAAGTGCATCGCCACAATGAGGACTAGCTTGCCGGGAAGCAAGTGAACCTCGATAAAAAATCATTGTGTCGATTTGTGATTGCCGAGGCTTTGACCTCCTTGTGCTTGTGCTTGAGCTCCCTAGGTGATTGGCTACTACTCCGGTGATTGGCTATCTTCTACTCCTCGTGGCGGTATAAATTTCCATAATCTCTTTACTTCCCGCAAAGTAGAATTGCTTGTTGTGGTCGGTCGGGAACCACTCATTGAGTAGTTTAAATCTCGTGGGTAGAATTGCTTGTTGTGGTCGGTCGGGAACCACTCATTGTGTAGCTTAAATCCCGTGGGTAGAATTGCTTGTTCGGTATTGGTGAACCGACATTGTGTAGCTTGATCACCTTGGTTGATTGTGCAATTGGTTTGAGTAGCCTTGCTTGGTTAGGACGGCTTGCGTAGAGTAGTCGAAGCTTTAGCTTTGCACTTTTGCCACCTTGCTATCTAATTGGGTTGCCTAGTGCTCTTGCTAGAATTTTTATTAGGCTATTCACCCCCCTCTAGCCATTGTGACCTTTCACGTGGTATCGGAGCCAGGCATCGTTTGCTTGAGTTGGATTAACATCCTACGGTGAAGCAATGGCATTGGTTTTGCATATCAACAACACACCAAGAAGGCACCATCGTTTCTTGGTGATGACTATGCCAAGTGGAAGCTTAAGATGAAGAGTCATCTCAAGTCAATCAACCTTGAGGTGTGGAAAGTGGTGGAAACCAAGTTTGAGCTTGTTGAGGGTGTGGTGCCAACACCGGCCGAAGAGAAGAAGCAACAAGCCAATGATGTTGCCGTGAGTGTTTTCCATGAGGCACTTGATGATAAAGCTTTTGAGCTCATCAAGAACCTTGAGGTGGCTCATGACACATTTGGAAGAAGCTAGAAGAAGCTTATGAGGCCACCGAAAGTGTCAAGACCGCAAGAGCCTACATGTTGCAAGAGAAGTTTGTAAGCTTCTCAATGAAGGAGGATGAGAGTGTGCCGGAGATGTTCCATAGGCTCCAAGTCATTGTCAATGAGCTTAAGGGACTTGGAGAAGAGATCAAAGATACACAATTCTCTACCAATTTCATGAGGTGTCTTCCCAAGAGGTTTGACATGTTGAAGACCGTCATGGTGAAGACAACCATGCGGGAGAAGCCAACTCCCAACCAAGTCCTTCAAGAGATCATGGCCAATGATGAGTTTAGAGAAGATCATGAGAAAGAAGAGTTGGTGAAGAAGAAGAAGAAGGAGAATGAGAAGAAGGATGATGACAAGAAGAGTGTGGCATTCAAGGCCACATCATCCAAGAGCAAGGGCAAGAAGAAGAAGGAAGAGTCCTCGAGTGAAGATGAGCCATGCTCTAGCTCAAGTGAACAAGAAGAAGAAATGAATGAGCAAATGGCACTTCTTGTGAAGAAGATGGGGAAGCTCATGAAGAAGGGGTACCGGTCCAAGGGCAAGAGAAGCTCATCCAAGTGTAGTGACTGTCCCATGAAGTGCTTCCGGTGCAATGGCAAGGATCATCTTATTGCCAAGTGTCCCTATGCAAGTGATGATGAAGATGCCATGAGAAAGGAGAGGAAGAAGCAAGAGAAGAAGAAGGAGGAGAAAGACTCCTCCCACCACAAGAAGAAAGGTGAATCTCATGTGGCAACTTGGGAGAGTGATTCATCTTCCTCAAGTGATGATGATGATGATTCCAAGAAGAAGAAGAAGAAGGGGCACGCAAGCATTGCCATTCAAGAGAAGCTTTCTCTATTTGGTGCTCCACCATCTTGCTTCATGGCCAATGCCACTAAGGTAAAACCTCCACCCGATAGTGATGATGAGAGTGATGATGATGATGAGACCACAAAAGAAGAACTCTTTGTCATGCTTGAGGATTGCAAGGGTGCTTTCAATGACTCTAGGAAGGAATGTAGGGGCTTGCGCAAGGATAAACAAAACCTTGAGCAAGAACTTATGGAGTTGAGGGCTTCTTATGAGAGTCTAAAGGTAGACCATGAGAAGCTAGAGATTGCTCACTCCAAGCTTGAAAAAGCTCATTCTTCTCTAGTTGAGGAGCAAGAGAAAGTGCAATCACAAGTGGTGAACATAGAAAAGAAATGTGTGTCCACATCATGTGATTCACTTGATGAGTCAATTATTGTTGCATCACTTGACCCTTCATGCTCTTATGCCTCTACTTCATCTAGTAGTGCTGGTCATTCATGTCATTCTTCACTAGTAGTTGAGAATGAGTCTCTTAAGAAGGAAGTCAAGGAACTCAATCACACCTTGGCTAAGGCTTATGGTGGTGAGGACCGCTTGCTTATGTGCTTGGGTAGCCAAAGAGCTTCTCTCTATAAAGAGGGATTGGGCTATACCCCCAAGAAAGGCAAGGCCACCTTTGCTCCTCACAAGGCTTGTTTTGTGAAGAACAATAGTAGCTATTGCAAGAGTTGCAAGCAAGTTGGTCATTTAGAGCATGCATGCAAGAACAAGAGCACTAGTGCTTCCTCTTACAAGTTGAATGCTTCTTATATGCTTGTGAAGAGTGAGTGTGGTGTGAGTGCTAGATTCATTGGTACACCATGGATGAGCTCAAAGAAGAAAGCTATTTGGGTGTCAAAGACTCTAGTGACTAACCTCCAAGAACCTAAGCAAAAGTGGGTACCTAAAGCTTGATGTCTTCTTGTAGGTCAATTACAAAGCCGAGAGGGAGGCATTGGATGCTTGATAGTGGTGCATCAAATCATATGACCGGTGAAGATAGTATGTTCAAATCACTTGACAAGAATGACAATGGTGGATTCAACTCCATCACATTTGGTGACAATAGCAAGGGTGATGTCATGGGGCTAGGAAAGGTTGCAATTTCCAATGACAAAGATCTCTCTAATGTGTTGCTAGTTGATACTTTGAACTTCAATCTTTTGTCGGTGGCACAATTGTGTGATTTTGGCTACAAGTGCATATTTGATGACAAGCATGTTGAGGTGGTGAGCAAGGATCATGCAAATGTCATCTTCAAGGGGTTTAGGCATGGAAGCTTGTACTTGGTTGATTTCAATGCTAGTGAAGCTCAATTTTCATCATGTTTGATTGGCAAGTCAAGCAAGGGATGGCTATGGCATAGGCGCCTAGGACATGTTGGCATGAAGCAATTGAGCAAGTTGGTGAAGCATGATCTAGTGAGAGGCTTGAATGGTGTCACATTTGAGAAGGATAGACCTTGTAGTGCATGTCAAGCCGGCAAGCAACATGGGAACTCACATTTCAAAAAGAATGAGATGTCAACTTCAAGAGCATTTGAGTTGTTTGACATGGACTTGTTTGGCTCAACCCACTACACATCAATTGGGGGCAATAAGTATGGATTTGTGATTGTGGATGACTACACAAGATACACATGGGTGTTCTTTCTCTATGACAAGAGTGAAGTCTATGATCTATTCAAGTCATTTGTCAAGAGGGTGCAAAATGAGTTTGACACTACCATCAAGAAGATAAGAAGTGACAATGGGAGTGAATTCAAGAACACGAGAGTTGAAGAGTTGTGTGATGAGCTTGGAATTGCGCATCAATTCTCACCAACCTACACTCCCCAATCCAATGGTGTAGTTGAGAGGAAGAATAGGACCTTGATTGAGATGGCAAGAACTATGCTACTTGAGTACAATGTGAGTGAAAAGTTTTGGAGTGATACTATCAACACGGCTTGCTACTATAGCAACCGCCTCTATTGCCATGGGAAGTTAGAGAAGACTCCATATGAAATCTTAAATGGAAGGAAGCCCAACATTGCCTACTTCCGGGTCTTTGGTTGCAAGTGCTACATTCTCAAGAAGGGACAAAGACTTGGCAAGTTTGACAAGAGATGTGATGAGGGATTTTTTCTTGGCTACTCTACTTCAAGCAAGGCTTATAGAGTGTGGAACTTGGCTAGTGGGCTAGTTGAAGAGGTTCATGATGTTGAATTTGATGAAACCCAAGGCTCTCAAAGTGAAGATCAAAATCAAGATGATGTGGATGGAGATCAATTGAGCAATGCAATGAGACACATGGACATTGGTGACATTAGGCCGAGACAAGTGGATGATGGTGATGAAGTGCAAGTGCCAACTCAAATTGTGATTGATGATTCCAATGAGGCAAGCACAAGTGGTACTCAACATGAAACTCAAGATCAAGGTCAAGCAAGCAATGCAAATGAGCTAGTTCTTCAACCTTCAAACATTGCAAGAGATCATCCTCTAGATCATATCATTGGTGACATTCAAAGAGGTGTACAAACAAGATCAAGATTGGCTAGCATATGTGAGCACTACTCTTTTGTGTCATTCATTGAGCCAACTAAGATTGATGAAGCATTGAAGGATCTGGATTGGATAAATGCCATGCATGAGGAATTGAACAACTTCACTAGAAATGATGTGTGGGAACTTGTTGAGAGGCCAAAGAAGCATATTGTGATTGGAACCAAGTGGGTCTTCAAGAACAAGCAAGATCAAGATGGATTGGTTGTGAGAAACAAAGCAAGACTAGTGGCACAAGGTTACACACAAGTTGAGGGTCTTGACTTTGGAGAAACATATGCACCGATGGCAAGATTGGAGGCAATTAGAATCCTATTGGCCTATGCTTGTGCTCACAACATTAAGCTCTATCAAATGGATGTGAAGAGTGCATTTCTCAATGGGTTCATCAATGAGGAAGTGTATGTTGCACAACCTCCCGGTTTTGAAGATGACAAGAAGCCCAACCATGTCTATAAGCTCAAGAAGGCATTATATGGCTTGAAGCAAGCACCAAGAGTATGGTATGAAAGATTGAGGGACTTTCTCATATCCAAAGGCTTCAAGATGGGAAAAGTTGACACCACTCTCTTCACCAAGAAGATAGAAAATGACTTGTTTGTGTTGCAAATCTATGTGGATGATATCATCTTTGGATCAACAAATCAATTCTTTTGTGAAGAGTTTGCTAAGATGATGGCTAATGAGTTTGAAATGTCAATGCTTGGAGAGTTGAGCTACTTCCTTGGTCTTCAAATCAAGCAAATGAAGAATGGCACCTTTGTGAGTCAAGACAAGTACATCAAGGACATGATCAAGAAGTTTGGGTTGCAAGATGCTAAGGCTATTAGCACACCAATGGGAACCAATGGTGGCTTGGACATTGATGATAGTGGCAAGATGATTAGCAAAAGCTATATAGATCAATGATTGGAAGCTTGCTATATGTGACCGCTTCAAGGCCGGATGTCATGTTTAGTGTGTGCATGTGCGCAAGATTTCAAGCCTCTCCAAGAGAGAGTCACTTGACGGCAACCAAGAGGGTGTTGAGATACTTGAAGGGTACTCAAGATGTTGGTCTATGGTATCCCAACGGGTCAAGCTTTGAGTTGATTGGATACTCCGACCCCGACTATGCCGGTTGCAAGATTGATAGGAAGAGCACAAGTGGAACTTGCCAAGTGCTAGGAAGATCTCTAGTGTCATGGTCTTCAAAGAAGCAAAATAGTGTGGCACTTTCCACCACCGAAGCCGAATATATTAGTGCAGGGAATTGTTGTGCACAATTGCTATGGATGAAAGCCACCTTGAAGGACTATGGGATCAAGTTCAAGCATGTGCCTTTGTTTTGTGACAATGAAAGTGCAATCAAGATGACAAACAAATCGGTTCAACATTTTAGAACCAAGCACATTGATGTGAGGCACCACTTCATTAGAAATCATCAACAAAAGGGAGATGTGAGCATTGAAAGCATTGGCACCGAAGATCAACTAGCCGATATATTCACCAAGCCTCTTGATGAGAAAAGATTTTGCAAGTTGAGGAATGAGTTGAACATAATTAGCTTCTCCAACATGGATTGATGCACCCCATATATGACATGCCTCTCCTCCAACATAGCAAGGTAAAGTTGGTTGTTGCATCTCATGCATCCTTTGCTAGTTGTGCAGACATGTATACATGTGCATCTTGCTAGGCTCATTCATTGCAAATCAAATGAATTTGAAGGATATATGGCACCACTATTGTTTCTATGCTTGATGTGATCTAGTGGTGGCATATGACTTGTTTGTGAGCTTGTGAACCTAGTGTTGAATCTTTAGCACTTGCTCATGATGTGTATCTCAACATGGTCAAGATAACCCTTATTCTTATGAGGTGTGAAGAAGCTTGCCCTTGATTCAAACCGAGATACATTTTCTAGGCATGTGATCTATATTTGGCCATAGTTGATTGACTTGTTTCTCTCATCTTATGCACCCTTGTTGGTGATTGTTGACAAAGGGGAGAAATAAGTCACAAAGAGCAATGGAAGGGGATCAATTTTTATGATATGACCCAACCATGAGCACACAAATAGGGGGAGCAAGCTCATAGACTATTTGTTGCATATTGTGTGTGCATACATGATGATATGGAGCATTGCAAGCTAAATTCAATATTCATGCTTGTTTGGTGTATTGCTAGTATAGAACTTGATTGATGAAATGAAGTATTAGCATGCATAGGTGGTCTCTAGACATAGAGTTTCTCTTGTTCAAAGTACCTTGTCTCTAATATGATCTCATGAGGTATTTTGAGTTTTGATGGATGTCTAGATTCCCATGGTGCTAAGGAAGGTTTATTATCGCACTCCGATTGGTATCACGCTTCAAAGGTCAATTCTATAAACCTTAGTACCATTTTGGTTGTGGTAACTCTCACACAAGTTTCATCTATGCATGTGTGCTTGAAAATTGACCAAACATTTGATGCACACATGTAGGGGGAGCTACCACTACCAAAACCAGAATTGAAATGCTTGTCCAATCCAAGATTCATGATCATAATGTCTTGGGCAAGCAATTCAATTTCATATTGAATTCAGTTTCCATATCTTTGTGAGTTTTGCGAAAGGTTGTCATCAATTACCCAAAAGGGGGAGATTGAAAGCTCCGGTTTGGTTTTGGTAATTAATGACACTCAATGTTGCTAATGCTTTGCTCTAAGTGTGGTTAGACACATAGCAACATGACGGTGGATGATGGAGCATCGTGATCACGGTGTTGAACTTCGTGGACATGTGAAGTGATCAAGCTCCGATGGAGGCCCATGGAGATCAAGGCGAAGGTATACTTGATAGGGCTTTCCGGTTTGGTGGTCAAGACACTTAGCGAGTGTGACCACATTTAGGATCGATAACCGACTATCAAGAGGGGTTTCCTCGGTTCATTCGCGGTCCTAAGTGCCTCTAGGTTTGACTTGGCATGATGCATGAGAGACTAACTAGAGAGCTAACTCTTGCCGACGTGTTGTCGTGTTGTTCTACTAACTCCGGTGCTTGAGACGAGGTCTACACTTGGTGGAGTTGGTAATCAAGGCAAGGGGATGGACGTGGAACAAAGTCGGCGCGAAGAGACGACAAGGTCATCACCTTGGCACGCGCCGGACGCGTCTGTTGGACGGCGTCGGACGCGGCCAAGGTGGTCAGGACGCGGAACAGAAGCTCCTCGTGGTGAGGACAACAGCGGACACCCCGCTGGGTAGCGCTGGACGCGTCTAATGGGCGCTGGACGCTACCCAGAGAGGTACTCAGGCCGAGTCCCTCGAACGCGCTGCGTGGCGGCGCCGGACGCGTCCGGAGGACGCCGGACGCAACGCAGAGAGGAACTCGGCAGGCTGCGACCGCCGAACGCGCTCGATGGCGAGCGCCGGACGCACGTTAAAGACCTTCGCCGGACGCTGACGTGGCAATTTCAAAGCTCCAGCGGTCGGCTCGGGAGGAGGCGCCGGACTTTTGCCTAGACGCGTCCGACGCGTTGTTTCTGGTTGCCCGAGGAGGATAACGGTTGGATTTTGTGCTTGGCCTATAAATAGAAGGGTGGTCGGTTTGGAGACGTCCTCTTGGCCATTTCTTTCATTCCTGAGCATTCTTGAGCAAGAGACTCCCTCTCCCACTCATCTCTTTGATTCTTGAGCATCTCTTGTGAGATTTGAGTGAGGATTCAAGTGCATTGCATTGAGAGATGCATCTAGAGGCACTTGTTCGTCGAGTGAGCTGTGGATTCTTGTTACTCTTCGGTGATTCCCGTCACCGTAGACGGTTTGGAGCAGCGGGTGGTGGTTGAGCTCGACTTGGTGATTGTTCGAGGCCACACCAGGTTCTTGTGAGGGGTTCTTGATCCTTCCCCACGGGAGTTCGCGAAAGGATACTCTAGTGGATTGCTCGTGGCTTGTGGATCCTTGTCTTGTGTGGAGATTGCGGCTCCCCATTGGGGTCTTTGGCACCGAGCCAATTGAGCGGGCAACTCACCAAGCAAGTGCATCGCCACAACGAGGACTAGCTTGCCGGGAAGCAAGTGAACCTCGGTAAAAAATCATTGTGTCGATTTGTGATTGCCGAGGCTTTGACCTCCTTGTGCTTGTGCTTGAGCTCCCTAGGTGATTGGCTACTACTCCGGTGATTGGCTATCTTCTACTCCTCGCGGCGGTGGGATCAGTTGGTCGATGAAGACGGTCGGTGGCGAGATCAGTGCTCACATCTTACGTCCTGCCTAGCAACCGGATTCGTTGACCCTATGTCTGCAACCATGCCAACCTGCCTCGAGGCGCAGGCATCGCAGCCTCACGACCGGGCCCCGCCGCTGAGCGGTGGTGGGTGTGTCTCGTGATGCCGCGGGGATCGCAGTGTAGTTGAGTGGTGGCACTGACCCTAGATCGTTGTCGGGCTCCGACGACGATCACCCAAGAACGCAGAGCAAAAGGGATCTTGGAGGGGACCGGCCATGGAGGAGTGGCTGCAGGATACGTGTTGGCATTTCTTAACGTAATCACTAGAATTGTGACATCCTAGTGGTCACGCCAAGAAACGCCAGGGTTGATAGTCGTGTTCTAAAGATATTATCCGCAAGCGCACGGATCTATCATTGTAGCATTTCACCCTAAGTATTTCGGGTATCGTGATTTATATTTTCTCAAAGGAAGGCATGGTGTAAAATAGCTCTAGCACATGGATATGGTACTTCACATCATCGAAATAAGCCTTAATGCTATGCAGGGGTAAGATAAACGGTAATTTGAGGATAGTGGACACACACTTGGTCTTCACTCAAGGATAAATAGAAACAAGGAATAAAAGAAATGGAAAGAATAAAGAATAAATCTACTGGAGCTGGTGGGTCGTATGTGGCTAAGCGAAGATTAGCTAAGTCACATGTTATACGGGGTTAGAGGTACGTCGAGCCTAAAGTAACGGGAGACCCCCGCAGCCGGGTCCGGCCGATAGAGGCATTTACGAACTCCTACACGACATACGGACGTGGGGATTACAAGGGACGGACGGGCCGTCACCACCCGCCGCCTACCCTCAACCGTGGCATGCCGTCATATTCGAAGGCCCCCTCGTATCCGGACACCACGCCCGCATACTAAGGAACTACCTATGCTCCCCCAGGACTCCCACCCTACGGATGGACGAGCTAGAACACAGGCAAACCCGAAAGAACATCGAACCGTTACTCCACTCTCCTCCGAGACTCTAATCCTATAGAACATATGAACGATGAAGAATAGGGATGAACAAGCTATGAACAGATCATATGAACTAGGCTCTAGTTCATATGTATCAACATGAACATGATCATGACTATGCTCTAGTTCATACACTAAGCAACATATAAAGTATAAGAACTTGAACAAGGAAGAACACTCCATAGAGATTTACCAAGATGAATCTCTTCTTCCTAGGAGACAAGCTCTCCTTGGTAGCTTTCCTAGCTCCAACTACTACTAGCTCTAGACTAAGGAACAAGTGGAGGTGAGGGAGAGAGAGACCAAATGAGTTGTGTGTGTGTAAAACCATTTCATCTCCCCTTTTATATGTTGCTCAGGTCGGTTCGGGCGCCAAGATGGAAGGTACACCCGGCGCACCGCCTCCTCGATTGAATGAACCGACCTCCACCGCCGGCCCCACATGGCGGAGGGGGCGCGAGCACGCTGTGGTGCCACCTCCCCCGACCGACCTTGTCCAGTGGGCCTCCTCGGGTGAGTGGGCTTCGGTGTTGAGGTGGTTTGGCCCATTTCGGTTCCCGAGGTGGCCCATCTCCCTTTGGGGTGGTTTGGCGCTTTCCAGAAAGCGCCTTTTCGATATATAATCCCTGCACTTTTAATTGATTCCTGCGATGACAGTATAATTCCTAGTGCACGTGGATTTGGGTTAGTTGCACATGTATATGCATATAGGAATATATAATTCACCCTTTTTCATGTCTAATTGGCGGTATAAAATCGTCGATAAGGACCGCCAACAAGATCCCCCAAGCTTACCCTTTGCTCGTCCCGAGCAAAGCTCGGCCTTTAGGTTGTTGATCGGGAGTTGCTACTATGCCGATCATGAGTCAAGTGTACCAAGCGTATAAGCAAGATTTCTACCGAGAATTTGAATAAATCAGCATGACTTGCTCACCCCGTTATTATCTCAAGACAAAATGGGGCTTTCCGGCTTTCTCGCGTCTTGGGAAATTGCAAGGCGGAAACATTCACAAGCATTTGCTTATCATCTACCCAAGATCAACCAAGTCTCCTGGAGGTTTTGAAAGTTTTGTAAAAGAAACTCAAGTTCCTTGAATGATTCTCTCAATCGCTCAAAAGTGTTTGTACCTCACCAAAGGCATTGTGTATTTTGCCTCTCTTTCTAACCTACTACTATGGCTGAGAGTGGAGTTTTGGGTAGGTATGAAAGGTGGCTATGCTTTGATCACAAAGATTTGGTGAAGTCAAGGAACGAACCGTCCGAAGATTAAGGCCATACACTTTGATTGAGATTTATGCAAGTGTGTGAGGGTGAATGATTCCTATCTCTAAATGTTTTTGGTACTCCAGGCATCATGACTCCTCTTTATTGGTGGAAGGGAAAATTGAGAGAGTATGGGCTTGAATTGGGAAAACTAAGATCTTTTCTTTTCTTTCTTTCTTTTTCTCTCTTTTTTTTTTGAACGGGAGACTAACTGGGATTCCCGTTTGTCTACTTTGAAGCTTTATTGTTGCCCCTTGGCACTCATCATCATTATTATTTTTTTTTTGATCAAGAGATGCTAATGCCCAATACTCTCTTTTAGGTATGACGAAGATTTTTGGCGGGAAGGAGTCATAATGAAATAATCGAGGAGTAGTTTTTTGATGGATGATGAGCAGGGGATGCGCGATCCTTAGTGTGAGGGTCGGCATGCTTTTGTTTTGAAGAAGGTGCACAACTCTAGGATCAAGAGTTGGCGTATTTGGGTGGATTGGATGAAAAGTTAGGTTGCGCAACTCGCAGTGTACGGGTCGGCAAGTTTATTTGGTGGGTGCAAGTGAATCTAATCGTGAGTGTAAGACCATAATCTCGCGGAGGTTACAAACTTCTAGTGATCAAGCATCATATGACTACTGGTTTTTGAAATGAGTTTGACAGCTATGTCATATGGCCTTGGTAGGTATTTCAAAATCATTGAGGAACTTTTTGTTTTGATAGTTTTTGAAAAATAAAACTCCGGAAGTCAGGTTTTCACTCAGGACAGAATCATAGCGTTGCTCGTGGCACTATATCATACCCGGCAATAACTTAGATAGGATCTAGCCTATGCAACCCACTAAGCTCAAGTTTTCAAGGATAAGACATTTTAGCCGACAAACTCAAACTTAGGAGAAAGCCAGATTATAAACAGGGTACAAGCGAGTCACGAGACAAAGCAACTTTTCATCATTTCAACAAGGGTTGAATTAAACATCTCTATGACGCATATGTATAGGAAATGACGAAGCATTTTTTATTTTTATATATATGCGTAAGTGTTAGTGTGGTACATACCTCTTATTGGGGGTCCTCCCCAAGCTTGCTTGGAAACGGGGCCCCTAAAAATTTATTCGAGGTAACAACTTTATTTTATTTTATTTGGAGTCTGTCTCCGGGACTTCCTTATGGTTGAGGATCATCCCGCAAGGTTAGCTCATAGCATACTACCAATATTATTACTAGCAATCTGCCTCAATGATCGACAAGTCGACCAAGGTAAACTAGCAACCTAAGCACCATGCTCAAGCTACAAGTTTATGGGACATGCTAAGCTTGAACATGTTCCAAAGCATCAATTAAGCAAGAACAGAGGCAGCAAGATAGAACTTTATTTGACAGACTAGGCAAACGTAAATAGAATGTAATACTTATAAAAGATAACTTACCGATTATCCTGTCGGTCAGGGCTCACAGTTTATAGTCCGTGAAGCAAGACTTTCTCCTGCTCAATTTGAGCTTGATGATGAGGCGTCCGTCGCAGGAGAGGTAGACGGTGGTGCCTGCTTGGGTCTCTGTAACAACTCCAGTTTTCTGCTTAATAAATCTTGCACTACATGAGCATGATCATCTCATAAACATCATATCTACATTTGTGGTGGCATTGTTTGAGTGCTTGTACTAAAAGTGCAAATAGGGTTTTTCTACTGGTTGCTAGAAGTCATGCTTTTGATGCTTTTCTCAAAATGGAGCTTTAACAAAGTTTATGCAGAAAATTATTTGGATAAAACTTTGTTTTGACACCAAGTCATGAAAATGGGTTTTAGGGCTTCAAAAATGGCAAAAACAGATTTATTCTTTTCCAAAAATCAATTTTTAATGTATTTTATGTGACCCAATTTTTCATTTTGAAATCTAGGCAGAATCAGCAAAAACTCTCTAAATGAAAGTTATTCCTCTCATTATTTTGAGAAACTTTCATGTTTTGACTTTTTTTCAAATTCGCAATATTTTTGAATCTGCAGGCAGTCAAACTTTCAGTTCAAATCTTGGACCAAACCCACCTCCGGACCCACCGTCATCATCCATCTCTCCTCCTCTTCTACGCATCGCGCGGAGGACAGCGGGCGCCGTCGGGCCGCCCTTGCCCCCCGCTGACCTCCGCTTCTTGCCCCGCCGGGGTGTCGCCCGTCATTGCGCCCGCGCCCCGCCCGCTTCCTCGCCTTCGCCGCCGCGCGCCTCGTACGCCCCCGCTGCCGCCGCGCTGAGCCGCCTCGTTCGCCGCCGCACGCCGCTCGCCGCCAGGCAGACGCGCCAAGGGCATCGCGACGACGCAACGCCCACGCGCACTCGAGCACCCACGCGCGCGCCCGCCTGCCGTCGCCCTCACTTTCCCCCTAAAGCGCCGCTGAGCCGCTGAGACGATGGCGCTACCTGCCATGGCCGCCGTGCTTCCGCTCGCCCGTGACCCACCCCCTCCGGTCCAAATTGAAGCGCCCCGGACCGCCCTTATAAGTTGTACGCCCGTTCACACACTCGCCGCCCCGTTTCCCCTCCCTACCTCACCCCATTTCCCTCCCTGCTCGCCCCGCAAGCCACCGCGGACACAGAGCTCACCATGGACGCCATGAAGCCCGCCATCGCCTAGCTCTCTCCCCAGCCAACCATTTCCCAATCCAAGAGCAACGTCGTGATCGCCATCGCCTCCTCCATCTTGTTGACAACCTCCCGCAGTCGATTACTCAAGGTAGCGGCCCAATTTGGCCGTCTTCTTCCTCACGCTCGCCACCGCCGCCATGGCCGCTGGTGCGGTTCGCCGTGGCCAGCACTCCTTGCCCCACCTCTTCTTGTCCTGACGCACGCATCATCATCGCCTCCTCACGTAGCGTCTAGGATTAGGACGAATCGGCCCGCGGTGTCCCGAGCTCGCCGGACTCGAGCTCCGCGCCGCCGCGGCGTCGCCGTGCCCGCACATCACCGCCGGCGTTTCACCGGCGTTTCTTCCCCATTAGCTAGCGCATCGGAGTCGCCTTGGCGAGGCGGAGCCCGTGCGCTCGCTCGCGCTATCAATCGCGGCTCCGGCGTGGCCATGACCGGCCCGCCGTCGAAGCTCGCCGCCGCCGCGCGTAGCGCCACCGCGGCCAGCCACTCCAGGTTGCTTTTCGCCCACCGCTGCATCCGTCTCTCCACGCTGGTCACGATGGTGCGCTCGGCTTCGCCGGAAAACCCCGCCGCCGACGAGCTCGCCGTCGTCCGGCGGTGCCTTGCGACCGGTCTCGCTGACGGGTGGGCCCGAAGCCGACGTCACCGCGCGTCGGCCGGAGGGTTCACACCGGGTACACAGCTGGGTGACTTTAGCATGGGATCAGTTCGGGGTACAGCGTGGGTACGCGTAGCATTTAGGGTTCCGATTCAAAAGGAAAGGATTTTTTTCGATTTCCTTAAAATCTTGTAAAATTCATATCCGGAGTTTTAGGGCTCCGATTTGGGTGAAACCAATTTTGTTGGATTCCTTGTGATGATTAGTATCTGTTAAAAATATAATACGGCATTTTTGAGATACTTTTATACTGAGCTTAGAATTAATTATTGAATTGCTTGTTAACTTAGAAAATGCATAATAAATAGAATATTGCTCAGAAAAATATGGTTCTTGTTTTGTTGGTCTTTTTGTGTGATGCCTTACCCATGGCAAATTTATCATGTGCATGTTGTATGTAAAATTATGAAGTTGTAGTTCAAGTGGGATTCTAGGGTTATTCCTGGAATAATTCAAAAAGGTATTTTGTTGAACTATTTTTGGGTTGATAATTTTTGTAGGCTTCTTATATGACACGAGGTAGCTCTTGATGTAGTGGAACCTGAGGTTTGGTATACTTCATAGTATAAAGCATTTTTAGGTTCCCCGGTATGTGCTGCCTTGTCCTTTTTGTGTAGAATAATAGGCTTATTCATTTGAGATGAAATTTGGATGGTAGTCTAGATTTGTTATGTTTTATGTACTGTAATTTTTGCAGGATTTTAGGAGTAGCCAATCATGGTGCTCCTGTTCAACTCTTGGATGTTCAATTAGGGGTTAAGTCCATTGATGCTAGGCTAATCTAATTATAAGTTGGGTTTCTGATTAACTTGTCTAAAGATGAAAGTTAGTGTGTTAGCTTGACCATCTACTGTTAAAGTTTCATGGTCATTGCATGAATGGTTTAGGAGTTATGGGTGTGACAAGATGGTCACCAGGGCTGTTTTAGTGGCTGTTTTGCCAGGATCAGTCCTGATGTTCTGTGTTTTAGGTGTAGTTAACCTGGGAATCAGTTTGTGATGTCTTCATATGTTTGATGGATAATTTCACAAGCTTTCTAGAATGTCTTCATTCATATCCATAGGGTCTATGGTTATTTATTTATGATTTATTTACTGATCTGTTAGTTATATGGTTAGGACTAGTATTGATGCTTGAATAAGTGATGTTGTGTGCTAGGCTTACTGTCAAGTGTTCAAGGTGATTAGTGGTATGATGGGTGGTTAGGTAGTATACTAGGATGAGTAGATCATGATGAATTGGTTAGGATGATTATGCTTGAGTATAGTCTCTTTGGCTTTACTGACTTGTTTGTTGGTGATAGTAGAAAGGGATGTCGTACTAGGATTGCATTGTTGTAGTAGAAAACGTAGTAGATGACATGTGCTTATGGTACACGTTCTTGGATGATGTTGACTACCTTGTAGAAAGAATAAGCAAGCACGCATTCACATTATCATACCATGTGTATTCTTAGTATTCATACATGCACCCGCATCATACAGGATCGATAGGAGAACAGAGCGTGACGTGGGTCAAGGATCCAAAAGAGGAGTCACCAAGGGGAACCTCGGCACGTGAGGTGATCGAGAACCAGGAACCCGGACGTGGAGTGATCAAGTCTTTGGGAGCTTCAACATTGATCGTATAAGGAAGGCAAGCCCCGAGCATTTCTCCTACGGTTTGCAAAATGATTTACTTTGCGTCCTTTATGGTTTATGATGCATTAAGTTTATAGGCGTTACTTGGAACCGTTATCGCATTATGTGTACCTTGATCCACCTGAATACCTTTACCCTTTTTAAGTTCGGGATCGTTCATATGCTTAGCACTGCTTTATTAGATCGGTAGAAGACGGGTGATTGACCCTCATCCGCGAGGTAGGTGGTTACTATCCTATGGTTGATACTATGGAGGTTGGTTTAGAGAACATAACCATGTGGCCATGTTAAATCACGACTAGTCGGAGTTTGTGGTGTGTTAGACCACGGAAACTCCGGCGATGTCACTTAAGGAAATATGGCTTTGTACGTCCTCGGATCATGTTGAACAATGCCTCACGAGATAGGCGGAAGGATGCGGACATCCGACCGCGAAGCCTTGAGGATGTTTGGGCCGGAATTTCAGCGAGTTGAGTGTATTGCCCACAGCGCGGTATTAAAGCCGGTGGCCGGTCGAGGTACCTGGTAGCCGGGCATGCCCCGGTGCAATCGTATTTGCTGAATTCCGCGATTCCACCCGAATAGACCAAGGTGATCTAATCGACTCCGACGGGAGACGTGTGGTTTGTGTGAGGAATACCCGCCGGTGGTTTGCAATCGATTATAATCGCCATCGTTCCTGGACGGTGAACACTTGGCCGAGCAGCGGCAAGACGTCGCAAATCATTATGAAAAATAGGATGGTTATGGTTCTATGTTGTTGATGCTTTGGTATGCTCAACCCGAAGGATAGGATAGCATTGTTTGCTCATACCCTGGAGTTGGAGTAGTACAGGTGCTAATTTAGTGATGTCAGGATCCTACTTAAAAGATGATAAGCTAGAGAGTCCTTTATCACTAAATAATTATTTAATAAGCTCATCTTTTATCGCAAGTTTAAATGAGTCGGCTATCCCACTTATAAAGCCTGGCATACTCCTTGGTGTCACCTTATTTTTGGTTTATGACGGGTAAGTCTAGTTGAGTACCTTCTTGTACTCAGGGTTTTATTCCCACTTGTTGCAGATCATAAGACCTTTGCTGTGGCAACAAGATGGACCTGTATCCCACTACGGGAGGATTAGACCTTGGGCAAGGTCATCTCTTATATCTCATAACTCTATGCTTTTGCCGGATTGATGATGGACCAGGCACTATTTTTAACTAAGTGTGCGTTTGTAAAGTAACCCTTTATTTTGCTTCCGCAGTTTGGTTTTCAACTTAGCATTGTAATAACTATTTCATAAACTCCGATGTAATCAATTACTTGTGAACTTATGTATTACTATGAACGGTTTTATGTTGAACTTAATTCGTGCGGGCTTTGTATTGTGGAAAGTTTAAAATCCTTCGTGGTTTCACGGACTACCGGGTTGATATAAGCGTCATGTGCTAATTAAGTTGCTTAAGCGACATCATTAGTACATTATGTTTATATTAATTGGTCGGTTGCTTACATCTCCACACCATTTTCGGTGGTGTGGTGACAATTGGTGAGGTTGGTGGAGGGTCGACTTCTCTTGGAGGTGCTTGCATTTTCTCCACCTTCAACACCTTTGTCTCCTCTTTAGGGACCAGCTTTGGTACCCCGAGGTTTTGAGTGGAATTAGTTTTACTTTTGTTTCCACTTTTTCTTGGGCCGGAGCCTTGCCCTTGTTCTTCTCTTCAGGTTGCACAGAACGGCTTTTGATTTTGTTTCTTTTGTAGGAGCCTTCTTTCTTCCTTTCTTAGGAGCTCTTTGCTCCTTCTTTTCTTTTGGCTCCTGTTCTTTCTTTTTCTTTTGTTTTTGTTCCTGGGTACCCTTTGCTTTCTGCGGCTCTGGCCTTTGTTCCTAGATAATATTGGGAATCCGATTCGCACCAAGAGGTCGGATTTCAACTTCCGTGACCTCTCTTGTGGTTGGCTCATACTTGATGCGAATCATGTTGCACTCCTCCGTCTTCCGTGGCCGGAAGTGGAACTTCTCCTCACTCCCATTGATATTGAAACGGATCTCTCCAGCTCCAACATCAATGTGTCTCCGGCCGGTGCGAGGAATGGTCGCCCCAATATAAGTGGTGATTCTTTGGTGGCCTCCATGTCGAGTACCACGAAATCCACCGGGACGAAGTATCCTCTAATCTTCACGGGAATATCTTCACTATTCCCACTTTGGGTAGCGTAAAGAGGAGTCTGCTAATTGGAGTGTGATCGTTGTTGGTGACAGCCTTGTATAATTTAGCTTGTCGAATACCGTCTTGGGCATGACACTGACGCTGGCACCAAGATCACAGAGTGCGTGGTCAAACTGCTGCCCTCCAATGGAGCAAGTGATAGTGGGGCATCCTGGGTCCTTCTTTTTCTCTGGTAGGTCATTGAGGATTGCCGCACTACATTCATCTGTCAGTTTGACCACAGCTGTGGAGGGCAGTGGTCGCTTGTTGTTGATGATGTCTTTGATGTACTTGGCGTAGGAAGGTACATGTAAGACGTCCATGAGCGGGATGCTCACATGTACTTTCTCGACTATCTCAACAAATCGAGCGAACTGATCATTCACAGCTTGCTTTCTTGTTCTTGTGGCGAATGGCAGATGTGTTGTATCTAGATAATCCAGGGTCGTCCCTGATTCTGCCTCGCCTTGTGGTTCAGAAGATGAAGGTTCTTCGGGCTGTGATACTGCTTGTTTCCTGGCTGCTTGTTTAGGATATGGTGGATCACGAGTGGCCTTACCGCCTCTCGTGGTCACAGAATTCACATTCTCAAAAGTACTGGCAGTTGATCCGACGTTTTACCAGTTGGATCAACAGGAACATCAGAAGCAATTTGAGCTAGCTGTCTTTCTATCATCTTATTAAAGCTCAACTGATTCTTGACAGCAGAAGTCGAACCTTCTATCTTTGTACGATGCTCTCCCGGGATCTTGTCATTGGCCAAAGATCTTTTTGGTAAGGTTTTCGTTGATCTTTGCTTGGCCAAGTACTAAATCCTTGAGAGTAGGCTGATTCGAATTGTAATTTGCGGAGTAGTTCGAATTACCCTGATACTGTGGACGGGACTGATTGTTCCATCCACTATTACCTCCTTGCTGTTGACGATACCCGTTGTTTATGTAAGAAGCTTCTTCACAGGTTTCGGGGCAATCATTCCCCGAATGTCCATCATTGCCACAGACCTCGCACGTCATGCGAGATTCTATGGCCTTGACAGTGCCGGATGTATCTCCGGCGGCTCTTTCGTCAAACTTTTGCAGGAGCAGGTCTATCTTTGCGGCTAGCGCCTCCGTCTCCTTTACGGGGTGCGAGCCTCTTTGTTGCTTGGGCGGGGTTCTTTCTTCCCCCAAGCTTGATTTTCTACCATTTTGTTGATTAACGCCGTGGCGTTATCAACAGTGAGTGATAGAAATGCGCCTCCAGCTGCAGCATCGAGGTGCCCTTTTGACATGGGCGTAAGCCCATTGTAAAAGTTTTGGAGCACCAGCCATTCCTCCATCCCATGATGAGGACAGTCCAGAATGAAGCTTTGGAGCCTTTCCCAAGCTTCAGGAATGGGTTCCATCTGCGTTTGCTGGAAATTGGCGATTCTTCCCCTCAGAGCATTTGTTTTGCCCATGGGGAAGAACTTTGCAAGGAATGCCGTGGAGCACTTGCCCCACGTGCTCACAGTTTCTTTGTCCTTATAAAACCACTGCTTCGCCTTCCCCACAAGGGAGAAGGGAAACAGCCGGAGCCTGATGACGTCAGCTTCAATATCCTTGATAACGACGGTGTCACGAGCTCCAAGAAACGCTGCAAGTGAGCGTTGGCATCCTCATTGGGGAGTCCGCAAACGGAATCCCCGCACCATGGTGATCGGGCCCGAGTCCTTAGCTCAAAGTTCTTGTACGCACGTTGACAACGGGCCCGGTGGGCACGTTGGCAACGAGGGGACGGAGAATTCGTGAAGAGTCTTCGAGCCATTGGGATGGTTGCTTGAAGGTGCGGAAACGACCGGTTCAGTGCGACGGAGAAGCGAAGGAGTAGCTCTAGGCTTCTTCTTCCTTAGGAGTGCCTCCGGATTTGGATGGAAATTGTCTCGCGAGGGAGAAACCGGACATACACTATCCCGTTTTCACCCACAACAGGAGAAAACATAAAAGTTAGCCTCGCATAGACCTCGGACTATTTCTAATGAAGTTATATCCATGCCATGCTAGATTATTTTAACCAATGCCTTCCCCGGCAACGGCGCCAGAAATGCTTGTTGGCATTTCTTAATGCAATCACTAGAATTGTGACATCCTAGTGGTCACGCCAAGAAACGCCAGGGTTGATAGTCGTGTTCTAAAGATATTATCCGCAAGCGCACGGATCTATCATTGTAGCATTTCACCCGGAAGTATTTCAGGGTATCGTGATTTATATTTTCCCAAAGGAAGGCATGGTGTAAAATAGCTCTAGCACATGGATATGGTACTTCACATCATCGAAATAAGCCTTAATGCTATGCAGGGGTAAGATAAACGGTAATTTGAGGATAGTGGACACACACTTGGTCTTCACTCAAGGATAAATAGAAACAAGGAATAAAAGAAACGGAAAGAATAAAGAATAAATCTACTGGAGCTGGTGGGTCGTATGTTGCTAAGCGAAGATTAGCTAAGTCACATGTTATACAGGGTTAGAGGTACGTCAGAGCCTAAAGTAACAGGGAGACCCCCGCAGCTGGTCTGCCAGCCGATAGAGGCATTTACGAACTCCTACACGACATATGGATGTGGGGATTACAAGGGACGGACAGGGGCTGTCACCACCCGCCGCCTACCCTCAACCGTGGCATGCCGTCATATTCGAAGGCCCCCGTATCCGGACACCACGCCCGCATACTAAGGAACTACCTATGCTCCCCCAGGACTCCCACCCTACGGATGGACGAGCTAGAACACAGGCAAACCCGAAAGAACATCGAACCGTTACTCCACTCTCCTCCGAGACTCTAATCCTATAGAACATATGAACGATGAAGAACAGGGATGAACAAGCTATGAACAGATCATATGAACTAGGCTCTAGTTCATATGTATCAACATGAACATGATCATGACTATGCTCTAGTTCATACACTAAACAACATATAAAGTATAAGAACTTGAACAAGGAAGAACACTCCATAGAGATTTACCAAGGTGAATCTCTTCTTCCTAGGAGACAAGCTCTCCTTGGTAGCTTTCCTAGCTCCAACTACTACTAGCTCTAGACTAAGGAACAAGTGGAGGTGAGGGAGAGAGAGACCAAATGAGTTGTGTGTGTGTAAAACCATTTCTTCTCCCCTTTTATATATTGCTCGGAGTCGGTTCGGGCGCCAAGATGGAAGGTACACCAACGCACCGCCACCTCGGCATTGAATGAACCGACCTCCACCGGGCCGGCCCCACATGGCGAGAGGGCGAGCGCGCGCGCGGTGCCACCTCCCCGACCGACCTTGGCCGGTGGGCCTCCTCGGGTGAGTGGGCTTCGGTGTTGAGGTGGTTTGGCCCATTTCTGGTTCCCGAGGTGGCCCATATCCCTTTGGGGTGGTTTGGCGCTTTCCAGAAAGCGCCTTTTCGATATATAATCCCCGCACTTTTAATTGATTCCTGCGATGACAGTATAATTCCTAGTGCACGTGGATTTTGGGTTAGTTGCACATGTACATGCATATAGGAATATATAATTCACCCTTTTTCATGTCTAATTGGCGGTATAAAATCGTCGATAAGGACCGCCAACAATACGCACAGAGGAGAGTTTCATTTTTTTAGCCCATGATGATAGAAGATACACACTGTTAGTTTGAATTTGCACTGTGGGATAGGGGTGAATTTGCACTGTGGAATAGGGGTGAGTTTGGGTGGTTCAAATCTTTTTTAGAAGAATCAAATTATAGTACAAAATTCATTTTTTTTAGCCCATGATGATAGGAGATAAACGGTTTGTTTGAATTTACGCTGTGGGGTAGGGGTGAGTTTGAGTGCTTCAAACATTTTCTTTAGAAAAATCCAATTATAGTAGATATAATTTAATAATATATTGAATTCCGCATGACACAAAACCTCATTAACAAGCGAGAAGGATATCAGAGTTAGATACTATATAGCGCTTTACATCGACTTCAAGACAGATTCGCAGACAGGAAACTCTGATACCAAACACGTTATCCTACAATCTTGTAGCTTGGGTTGACAAGGTTGTCCAAGCCTGAGACCACTTGGATTGACTCAATGACATCCCCAACTTTGACATCTGCCAAGTAATCCTCATTCTCAGTTACATATCCAAATACTGCGTACCGCCCATCCAATATATTGGCATTGCTTGGTGTTAGCTCACTCTCTTTCAAGAGCCAAAATACTTGACTAGAACCAGAATTGTCATCAAATTCCTGCCATGCAATTCAGTTATTTCAGGTTAGAATACATTAGATACTTTGCAGATTGTCTGCATATGCTGATATGTGCAATCTGCATGTCTCTTACCTCTCTAGCCATAGCCATTGTTCCAAAAGCATTAAAAGGAAGCTTTGTTTGAGCCTTGTAGCGGCCAAGTTCCTGCAAATCGACCCGTATGATGTAAGGGCTAATTCAAAATTTCAAATACAGCTGAAGAAAATTAGAAGCACTGATGAAATGAAAGGATTAAGAGAAAAGACTGTGTCTGCTTACTTCAAGTGTTTCACCATATACAGGAGCCTTATCACCATCAACCATTATTTCAAGAGGTACTGTACGAACTTTGCCAGTGCTGGGATCAATAAAACCCTCGGCCGGTCCCTCTGGATCTCCAGTTTGAACAACAAAGCCATCAGCTGCGTAAGAACCAACACAGTTCAGAGAAAGCTCACTGACCTCTAGGCACAGTTAGGTCATCTAAAATTTTGAACATTTATAATAATGGTTAGATGAATTGTAGTGTTCAAGAAATTAGGAAATATCATCCTTGTGATGGCTCAGAATTGCAGAAATGTATATACTACTTCCCCAAATAAAATTCATGTCTAATAAAACTTAATGGTTACCAAATTGAAACATAGTAACAAATGGCGTATAAGTGCAAGAAAGAGACTGGTTGTTAGGAAGGACCGAAATGTTGAATTACCTCTTTGGATTTCCATGCCATCATAGAATTTCCGTTCGACCAGATCTATGAAGTTCCCAGCAGTCACAGGAGCATTATATCCATCCAGAACTATCCGAAATACACAATCTTCCATGTTGGGATTGTCCTTAATTTTAACCTTCATATCCACAGTAGCTCTTCCTTTGAGAAGAGGCATGGTGCTGTACTCTTCTGGTATTTCATACGGAAAGCCATCAACCATGTCTTCTTCTACACTGCAGAAATGCAATGTCCCAGCAAGATCTCAGCTGCAGAGTCAATGACAAGGTATAAATGAGAAGAGCTGTTTCAGAACAGTTCTTGCAGCTATTTATAGGCAGATACAATTCTGTTCTCTAGCAATAGAGAGTTATTTTTGTTTAACAAGAATTTTCCCTCAGCGAACAAGAATATTATATTTATGGACACAACAACTTTCTGGCAAGAAATTTCACATGTGGCATCGAGAATAAAGTTTCAGACCTATTTCTGTTTTGCACTACACTGACATGAAAAAAGAACATGGTAGTTTTGCTTCAAGGAGTAAGTTTACTCACGTTCCAACATACTGGAGAAGCTCTTTCTGCTTTGGAGCTACTGCATCCCTATTTCTGTCCTCCACAATTCTTTGAAGCTCCTCAAGTCCAACAGCCAACTTATTCAACAACTCTTCTCCATTTGCTCTTTTTGGTTCAGCAAGACCAGCAAGAATTAAGCTTCTCCCATTGTTCAATGCTCTTGATGCTTGCTTGATATTCTAGAATTCAAAGAAAAATTCATAAGTTACACAAAAGAGGTGTAAATCAAATTGATGACACTTGGAATGGAATGGAAACTGCTTTCAGGAATCAAATGCTGTTTCCATCATCTGATAAACCCCGGATCATGACTTACTCTTTCAACTGAATCCAAGGCTCTAACACCAGCAACCTTGAGGCTGTCGGTGATATCCTCCAGCGGCTTTTGAACTTCACGAATAGCTTTATTATCTATTGGCAAAGCATATCTCAACAAAGCACCTGGATCTTTAATGGGAGGTCCAGAGATAAGAACTGAGACATCTGGAAGAACAGGTTCAAGAGGAGAAGCATACGCCGGTGACCCAAACGTTGGTGCACCGGTGATTAGTCCAACTGACAATGCAACAGAAACTGCACACTCTTTCCAGCTGAAGGAGTTCCTTTTCTGCAAGGTAGTAAGGAAATCTTGAGAGATGTGAAATATCAGCGCATTCTAGAATGCAGTAGTAATCATAGTGCATGTCCTTGGCATAAAGAGTTGCCTCCCAAAGCTTACATTGCTCACAACATGCCAAGGAATTTCATGCTCACTTTAGATGGCTATTAATGTATGAGTAATGAATATAACTGCACAGCAATAATCTTACGCATAAAAAGTTGAAGTGCATTAATAAAAAAACTACAGTAGTCTAGTTTAGAAAACTAATCTTTCCGCTTCAAATCTTTGAGCAAAAAACCCAAGGCTGACATTGTTTTCCTTTTATCACGCACAGCACCATTTCAATCAGAGAATTCTCAGGACTTGACACTAGACTAGTTTGCATTTCATGATATTTTTACACCCTACTATTTTCATGACAGCTGTCGGAAGTGGCAAAACAACAATTTTCGATTGATTACACACAACTTCACAACATTTTCACCGACTACTCAACAACTTCACATCTTTTTCACTGACT
This sequence comes from Themeda triandra, assembly GCA_018135685.1. Lineage (NCBI taxonomy): Eukaryota > Viridiplantae > Streptophyta > Magnoliopsida > Poales > Poaceae > Themeda > Themeda triandra. The sequence continues at coordinate 16,062 of JAENPR010001816.1, read as the reverse complement.
GCTCAACTACAAGTCACAAAGGGTTTCTAGAATTATGAATCACAACATTGAACAACACTGCAAATAGGCCCTTTATATCCTGATTTTTTTTATTTTTAAATAAAAATCAGAACCTTGTTACCCATATTCCCACGGGAAGCTCAAAAGCCCCCTTTATCTGATCTTACCCAAACCACTAACTAACGAACAATCGTCACCAATTTACAGCTTCAACAAGAAACATTATGTGCCACTGAGCTCACGGTTCCAATCAAGAGCTGGGATCAGCGTTGCCAGGCACCGGCATGCTTAATTCACCTGCCTGCCTGAAGTTGCAATGCGGTACCAACGAGCCACATTGCTAAGCAGCCATCCAAGCATTCCTAAACAGCCATCGAAGCATATATCCCAGTTTCACACACACCGACAGGAGAAATAATAACAAATGCAGCTGGAGCCCAGGAACCTGACCTCTCCTCCGGAGAGCGCGCAGCGGGCGACGGAGCGGCGGGCGCGGGTCGGTAGGGGCGGCAGCAGCGACGGGCGGCTGCCGCAGCAGCGGGAGGAGGCGAGCGCCGCCGCCATGTGGTGGTGGTGGAGGTGGGGGTCGGGGTGGGGTAGGGTTTGGACTTTGGAGGGAGCGGCGGGGGAGAGGGGAAGAAGAGTCGAGGAGACGAGGCGCCGGTGGTGGAGACGAGGACGAGATGGTTCGTGCCGGTGCCCGGTGGTGGGTCGGCGAGGTGGATAAGGTGGGGGCACGGTGGCGCGCCGGGATTGGCGGAATCGCCGCTGAGGTGGATAACGGCTTGGATAAGGACGTGATTGGCTCGCCGGCAGCAACAGTGTCACTGACGCTGCTGCTTGGTTGACTGGCCGACGACGAGCCACCGATGCAATGCAATGAACGCGCGCGCGGCGGCTTGGCTCCGAGAGAACGCGATGAATTTCGGGCATGTTTGGAAGATTTGCTTAGCCAAGTAAGACTTGTTCGCTTAAACTTACCGGTTCTGTGTCAAAACGACTTAACCGAACAAGTTTGAAAGGGTGTTGTTATTAGCACTACTTTCTTTCCATATAGCCATGGTTTATAATAAGATGGACTTTACGAGTGTACAAATAGATAAGCTAGACCTTTCTTTTTAAAGAAAATTATAGCTGTTTTTACTAGTGGAACATTCTTTTCTTTCTTTTTCTTCGGTTCCACAAGAAACTCTATTGACCGAGTTGAAGTTGTTTTACGAAAATGTTTAGTAAAACAACTTCTCATTCTCACAAAGGATGTTAGAGAGGAAGCTAGGATCGTATTCAGCTTCATAGGACTTCCACCCCGTGAGACTAGGTTGTAAAGAGTTCCTCATGAGAAAAGTTTTTGATGAAATCAGTAGGGGAGCCCCCTACCTCTATATATATCTTTTTTGTATTTTCAATGTACAAGGTTACAAGGCAACTAGGCCCAAATCAAAAGAAGAAAGAACGTCAAAAAAAGACTCAAACCATGAAATAAGAGAAAGCTCCTTCTATGATTTGACCTTTGCACAAACAAGGCCAAATTCCCTTTTGAATCTTTCCTTTCCAAGCAATGATCCGCATTGTCCTTTATCAAAAATGATGTCATTTCTGGTTAGCCAAATGGCCCAGAAGCTCGTGATGAAGACTTCTCTAAATATGTTACTCCCAAAATCATGCCTGGCTTACAAAACCGTGTCTAAAGGTTGGAGGTTGAGATTCCAGTTGATGAAGAGGAAGCTCCAACAAGTCTGATCGAATAGGCACTAAAAAAAGAGATGAAAACTGGCCTCTTCCTTATAATTTTTGCAAAGTGCACAGGTGTAGTCATCGAGTTGAATGTAAAAAAGTTGTTCCTTTTTAATTGCTTTGACAAAAAAAAAAAGCTCCAAACAACTCATAAAGCTCCTAGAGAAGCTATGGCGAGTAGACTCTCTAGTTAACTCAACAACTTGGCTCTTTTAAGATAGCTCAAAAATGAATTCTTTACATATCGCTCTGTTCATCTCATTTGGGAATGCTTTTCCTCACCAAACCGTTCCGGTTTGGGGGACTCTTGAATGTTGTATTATAGAATCGTTTTCTCTCTTTCTCAAAAGATAAACTAAAACCTATTTGATCTCTTTGTAAAAAAAAACAAAACAAAACTAGTTGATCCAGAAAAATAGATTTCAATACGTCCTCACGAAGTGACATGAAGTCGAAGCAAGACGAAGTCCTCCATCCAAACAGGCCCTTAATGTATAATGTGATTTAATTATATTGGTAAGTTGTTAAGTACCAAAGCACAATTAGAACTGATCTTGGCCTTATCTGTTATCTCACTGAAAACGAAGAAAGCGGTCACATGTGTTGGATGATAGTGACAAAAACGACAACATGTTACTAACTCCTACTATTTACTCTACCTTTCCCATGTTTCTCAATCCTTGCATAACATGTAAAAATACTTGTTGTTAATTGGCGGTTTATTGGTTTTTTTTTTTACATATGAATATGAATATATTGGAGAAGCACTTAACAATTTATATTTTCATGTCTTTGGCACCTCTTCCTCCTCTTTTTTGTCTGCGAGTGGAAAGCTAGATACATAGCTTCACAACATATAAGAGCACCCGTTTGAGTTTGAGCCAGAAGTTCTAATACTTACTTCTTGTGCTTTTAATGGCCATCCTATTTCTGGAAGACATGACGAAGATCAATGAAATAAACAAATCTCCTCTCCAATTCCTTGACTATAATGCAAATTTTTAGATTATCTAATTCATTAATCTGCTATCCAAGATACAACACTAGACAATTGGCATGAAAGTGGTATGTGTACCATGGTAGGCGGTGGCGTGGTGGATGGCCATAGGCCTTACTTTGGGCCAATACTCCTATTTCTAAACTAGTCACTGCAGCCCTAGTCGTATCTCTTTTTTTTCATGAATCTTAACACAGATATGAGCCACACGAAAGTGGAAGATAACAGTATAAGAAATCTCCTGGCAGATATTTAGAAATTTTGTTAATCAGTTACTACTCAGTATAAATTTGAAGGCCGTGCAATTTTGGAGGCCCTGGGCCTGTTCAAAACGTACATTTCGAGTTGGATTTTGTTTTTTGCCTCAGTGAAAGAATGAAAACACACAAAGAGGCCACATATTTGTTTCGTAGCGATAAGCCGACAAGAGGGACCACCACACGGTGCTTAATTACCCTCTAGTGCTCATATCTCTCAAATCTCAATCCTTGCGAAAAACGGAACACGTGATTTTGCTTCTGCCATTAATCAGGGGCTGTCTTTTTCCGCACAATTTCACCTCTGGACCGTAGAATTCCCCCTCCCTTTTGTCCTCTGGCATGGCACCGGAACATGAATAACATCCGTGGACGAGAAGCAAAGGCACAGTTCCACTACTTCCACGTCCACGTCCACAGTGATGGAGAACCAAAGGACGAAAAGGTAAAACCATCCATGCATTGACATGTCAGTGAGACAAATTGAGCAAAGCTAGAGCGAGGAGAGGACCACGCTGGCTGTTCACAGCAACCACCTTGCAGACTTGCAGATGCAGGCAGCAGGAATATTGCAGTGATCAGTGAAGCCCTCTCGTCACAATGTCACATGCTGGCATGGATGCTGGAAACTTGCTACTACTTCGCATGTCTGAACCGGATGACAAACAAAGCAAGCACGCCCATAATTATCTGAAAATAAACGTGATGGTCCTCGCTCGACTGCACATCAGTGTGCTGAGGAGAGAATGGGATCTTTGGTGCAACGCAAGGCACCAAGAGGAAGCAGCTACGGATTGGAGTTGGAGCCAAATAGAACCATATAACTCGTATGAATATGATATGATTAGTAAGAGGCCTTTGCTAACCAACTTCGCCCTCCGGCACATGGTGGCGCGCACGGCCTTCTGCTACACCTCTGAATGATTTGGCATGGAACCACACTTGGACCTTCTGCTGCCAAGTGCAAGCTTGCAAGTGATCGCTTTCGCGTTCGGTCGACGATGGGACGTCGTGGTTGAAGCATCCACGACCATTGGTCGTGTTTGTGAAATGCAAAGGCCCTTGATCTGAAAAGGCTAAGGCCGGTTTAAGTAGACTGCTGATGTCTGAGGACTGAGGAGAAAGAGACACATTGTTGAAACAAGAAGCGCATGAATGATCATGGTCTTCTTTAAATTAAACTAGCTAGCATGAACTGGGATACAAAAGCAACCAAACTAGAGTTTGTCTGTTCCTGTATGAATCTGAGAACAAATGAGCAGAAGCCATGGTGCTTTGCAACTTTACAGGACCAGGAAGGATTAGTGCCTAACCAGCCACCTTTATGGACCATTGTTGAGTTGAGCCTTTTTATTTTATCAGCAGTGACTATCAGAATCTGAAGGCCAGACGAGAGAGCAAAACCAAACAAAAAGGGCGCTGAAAAGGAGCAGTAGGGGAAGGATGAGGGAATAAAGCCAATTATAGCAAGCACAAGCACCACACTTGCCTGTGACCTTGTTGCCACTTGCCACACAAAGGTCTGGTAGCCTGCCACCAGCTAGGTAACCATCCTCTCATTTCACACTTCATCTTCTTGCTAAAGCTAAACAAGCGGTGCTTCATCATGCATGTGCCTGCCTTTTACTTTCTGCAATCCATTGACATTTGCATTGAGGATGTCCTGGCTTTTTGCAGTCAAGAGAATCGGCAGAGTGGAGCTGCAACAAGCAGAAACAGGTCTTGCATTGCATGCTTTGTGTGTTTCTCTGAAACGGGGGTCATTCGGGAATGCCTCAAAAGAGCATAGCAGAGCTGGCTGGCAGTGAACAAGTGGTCTGAACTTTTTCCAGCAATTTGGGAATCGTACTGATAGGATCGCACAATCGTCTGTGAAATGCAGACAGCCATTAGACCACTGATCTTCTATTGCGATCGCATAAACTGATCACCTTCTATTGCGATCGCATGAACTGATCAGCTCAGTGAGTGACATCGTGGTACGCAAGATGGTGCTATGCATGGCTGTTGCACAATGACAAAATGGCAGATAGACAAAGCACTGCAGATTCGCGCCCATCTAGCATGACGTCAGCATGACCTGTGCTGACTTGGGCTAATCACGACAGTGTCAGTGTAACAGGGGAAAGATTACTTGTGATGTAATCTCGGCCTTGGAGAGAGAATTCCATTCCGCTTGAACGCGTAATTCATGGAATGAGTAAGATGCTAGCTTTGTCTTCCTTGCAAGGTCATACATAGCTAGCGAGGGTCTCTTTGAAACACAGGATTTTTCAAAACGCATCAACGAACAAGGAAAAAAAACGTAGGATTAGCAATGTATGAAAATTACAGTCCTTCAAGAACTTAAAATGCATGAAAGTTCCATTGTGGCCTCTAGATGCAAAGGGAAGTTTCCATGAGGCTAACCTCATGCTAGTTTTTCACTAAAATTCATACAATTTCATATGTTGAATCCTATAGTTTTCCTTTTGTTCCAAAGATGGCCTCTAAACCTTTGTCAAAGCGTACCCAAGGAACCTTTCATCTTGATAAGCATTTGTCGGGAGGCCCTTGTAATTAAAGGGACAAATTAACTTTGCTGCTTCACCGATGACCTCGCTCAGTCTTTGATCTTTGATGATCGACAACTTTGCCTTGTTTGCAAACCATCTAAGGAAACCCCAAACCTAACTTTTGTCCTATTCGTTCACTTTTTTGCAGGCAAAACTATTCAGTGGTACGTAGAGAATACCATATGACTAGCCTAGTTAGTGGCTAGTGAATAGGGTTTCATAATCATAATATAAAGGCAAAAAAACGCATTGTGATCAATTGGGCATGCACGCATCATGCATGCATCTGTGGTTACAAGATCTGTGGTGGTGGAAGCATCTTCCAGAATTCCACCGAAGTGCATCATTGCAAAATCTGCTTCCGTCTCATTATCAAGCTATCATTCTTATCTTATCAATGTCTGACATAGCTGTAGGAAAAGCTACAAAAGTAAGATTTTTTTTACTCCTTGCAAAGGTGCTCATCATATCCATGAGCTCGTCAGTGAGATATGAAACTACAGGAGTAAATTGCACCCGAGGTACCTAAACTATTGGGCGTGTAACGAGTAGGTTAAACAAAAAAACGCATGCTTCGTAGGTCTTGCTGACTATACCCCGTAACATCCCCAGCTACTTCAACTGACGTGGAGCCTTGTATTTTTGCAGAAACCCCCTCTCAAAATCCTGACTCTCCCATCACAGCCCGCTCTTCTTCAACCTCCCGCCTCGCCGACGACAGGGAGCCCGCGCGGCGGCCGGGGCGGAGCTCGCTAGCGCCGTTCCCGCTCCTCGCCACAAACCCCGCGCTCCGCTCGGCGCCGCTGCCGCTCCTCTCGCTGCTGCGGCCAAGGCCCTCCCCGTCCGGCTGCAGAGCGCACGTACGAGCACGCGAACGAGAGGATGATGAACTCAACTGCATGTCCTCATCTTGCTTGCTTGCTTCGTTGCCTGCAGGCTGCAGTCCATGTCCGGCGTGTGTGCTCTAGCCGTCGAGCGGGTGCGGGTCGCGCTGCCGCTGCGGATTGCAAGCGGGCGCCTCCAGCGTCACTGCGGCCATGTGGATGCGCGTGTGATCTGCCTCCACGAACACGCGAGCGCACGTACGAGCTCCCGCAGCCGCACTTGGAGACGCTGCCGCGCACGTACGATCTGCCGCAGCCGCACTGGCGGGCACGCGCGCGGGCTGCTCCGCCGCGGCCTCGCCGACGCGAGCGCTAGCGCACGGCGCTGCGCCGCGGCCTGGTGGGCACGCGCGCGGGCTGCTCCGCCGTGGCCTCGCCGACGCGAGCGCACGGCGCTCCGCCGCGGCCTGTTGGGCACGCGCGCAGGCTACTCCACCGCGGCCTCGCCATCGAGAGCACGAGCGCGTACAGCTCCGCCACTGCTTCGCAGTCGCGAATACGCGGTGCTCCGCCGCGGCATGGCCGGCGCGAGTGCGAGCTCGCGTAGCTCCGCCGTGGCTTCGTCGGGCACAGGGCAGGCTAGGCACGGGGGCGGCGCGCTGTCCCCGCGCGGAGGCAGCGGCGGAAGAGGCCGAGGAGGAGGGGGAGAGCGAGGGGAGGACGAGGAAGATAAGCAGCGCGGCGGAGGAGAGCAGCAGCAGCAGCGCCGGCACGGTGAGCAGCCGCGCCGAGGAGGACGCGCTCGACGGCAGCGTCATCGGCGGCGGGAGGGCAGGGGCGGCGGGGACTCGGAGTGGATCGCAAGATTGGGATCTCGTCTTTGTGCCGACGTACCACGAACCCGAGCCCGTCGTTGGCGGGGCACAGCGAGTACATGGGCGAGCGCGTCGCACATCCCGAGCAGGTCATCCCCGCCGGGGAGCCCCTGCGGCGCTGCACGCCGGCCACGGGCACAGATTCGGCGGGGGAAGAGAAGAGAGAGAAGGGAGAGGAGAGAAGGGCCCGAAATGAAGAGGGCATGTTTTGGGAGGGGGTTATCGCAAAAACACCAAGGCTCCACGTCAGTTGAAATATCTAGATGTTACGTTAGTATAGTTAAAATCTGGCATGAGATACGTTTTTTTGTTTGAGTCTACTCGCATTGCACGTCTAATAGTTTAAGTGCATGCGGTTTTTACTCAAACTACAGGCTCCAGTTTCCTAACAAGATCCAAAGTGCAGTTACTGCCAGCACAAACCACTGAAGGAAGGTAGAGGTCAAAAATCTTTCATGGAAGAATGATTTCCATCTAATCTAATAAGGATCTACAACTAGTCTTTTGTTACGAAGCAAGGGGAATCATTGCCATTTGTCATGCCACGGCTTCTCTTTCAGAAGCAGATGAAAGATGTACAGGGTGGTGATGGTGTGCCCACTGCCCACACTGGAGATGCATGGTAGTATTCAGACACGCAATCATCGACACCAGGAACTCACAAAGATTTCACTTATCATAAAGACGTTTCATATATTTTTTTCAGTGGAAAATGAATGATTCATGGCATTATGCATGGCTACTTGAGCTAGTGAGCCTAAATTCCTTCACCAAACTTGCCTGCCACTCATTCTTTGGCTGGCCCATGCATGGTACCCCTCCTGGCCTAGTGTGAGCCCTAGTGTGAGCCAGGACGGCGCTGCCACCACCACCGCACAGCACATACGCACACGCAAACAAACAAAGAAAAAAATGAAGGAAAAAACAGAGAAAAAGAATGCCATTGGATGCATGGATAGGGTGGCACTTGGGACGACGCACATTTGTGATTTGTGCTGCCCTTGTGAGTGAGGAGACTTTGCATTCAAGTGCAAATCACAAGGCTTCAAATTGGAGGAGTCCCTGCCCCGCATCTTGAGCTGAGCTCCTCTTCTTCCTCTTCTTCATCTTCTTGTTCATGTGATGCACGCACGACACTCTGGCCATTAATTCCAGCTGCCAGCTCTTTGACCTCGAAGATGCTCACCTCACCAGCCATGGCAGCAGTGGCAGTGGCAGAGGTGCAGGGCAGTACAGTTCCCTTCCCAACGCCAAGCGCATTGCATTGACGAAGGTCACCACGGGACCTACTAGTCCAACTGCTCTCGTGGTCCGGGGCCGAGCATGCTCGGCTCAGCTGGGTGCTCCTGCAGGCTGCACTGCAATGTCCACCACCATCCCCCACTAGAATAGCACTAGATCATCCGAGGTGACATATGGATTGTCCGGTGCCATAATGGGACGAGAGATTTGCAGTGCTCATAGCCATACCTGCTCCAAGATTCCATCCAATCTTGCACTAATCAAACTTATAATTAATAGAGATTCTGCTAATTTTAGAAACCAATCAAACAATCAATACAGGCCAAAAGCAAGATCAGGATGGAATGGAATTTGATGATTGATGATGAAATCTTTTCAGTTGAGGTTCAGTAACAGCTAAGTGGCGACAGAATACACCTGATAGCTGATAGGCATTCTTCAGGTTCAGAATCAGAGAGCAGAGTCAGGTTCAGTAACGGTCAATGGCCAGCGGCACTGACTCTGGTAACCTGAACAACAAGCAGTACAGTAATCTGAATATTATTATAACGCCATTAGCCTACCCTCGTGATGTCAAGATCTCAGAGCGGCATAGGGCTAAGTTCTCGTAGCCGTCACGGGGAGAAGGAGAGACAGAGGGGGAAGGCCCAGCCTCGCCCGCTGCCTAGAGCTCGTGAGCAGCAAGCGGCCAGACAAAGCCACCCACCAGGCCACCAAGCATCAAGAGCAACAAGTTGCGGCAGCTCGCAATCTGGACACTCCGGCCACACGCCAAACTGCCAAAGCCCCTCACGATTAAACTAGCCACTCGTCCACTCAAGATGCACGCTACGCAACAACGCAGTCACCTCCAGCCTCCAGGCTCTCTTGTTGTCTTCCACCTTCCCCTGGATTTCCCTGCTACAACCATGCGAACACTCAAGAACATCCACCCAATGCTCAGTGCAGCCGTGCAGGGCTCAGGAATCAGGAGCCCAGAGCACTAGAACATGTCCCCAAATCCTGTCACCTGTCACAACTCACAATGAGGCAACTAATCACTCGATTAGAGTTCAGAGTAGAGGCATTTGATCTTGAGGATTACCAATCCAAGATAGCCATCTTCGGGAGATTCTTGCTGAAAATGACATTGCAACATACATACAGTACGTACTCCTCTACAACGGTACCATGGGTTGGTGATGGCCAGATCATTCGGAGTTGCCGTTTTCTTGAGCCGCGCCAGTGGCAGGACCGAGTTCGGAATCAATTCCATTGCTGGAATTGTGACAGGCCATGAGAAAAAGGAACTTGTGGTGGTTCTCTCTCACGGTTTCCTTGCCGGGTCACTTTCGTTCTCTCTGCCCCATTTGGAACATGCATTGGAGCATGATCCATCCATGGTCCATGGCTACAAAAGGCCGGGGCACCCTTTGGTTACAAGCTGCTCGCTTTTCGTTCTTCTGAGATGAGATGAGATGGTGGATGGATCTGCTACATACACACTGAAAATGACACGACGTACTTGAACCACACCACTTTAGCTCAAATTTGACCAAGCTTTTGTTTTGGAATTATAACTCCTTTTGTAGTTTGCACCACCATGACATGACAATAGCAGCAATTTTGATCAAGACAATTTGATCACATCCCAGCTATTCCATCCCCCACCACCCAAGATTTACAGTTTACATTTTTCATCATTCACCAAACCTTTTTTTTCTCCTCCTGCACCAATTGCACAATTCTTACCACCTTCGTTCGTTATCTAAGGTAGATCGAGAAAGGAGTGAAAAAAAATTACGAGAGAGAAAATAATTCTTAGTACTTCATAGTCTTGTGCTCAGTCCGCGACTGTCCACGTCATGTCGCCCTCGAAGATCCAGTGGCACACCTCCATCTCGCCGGGCTTCCCGCCGAGCGCCACGAACGCGCCGTGCGTCGGGCTCCACTCCGACGTGTCCAGGTGGCAGATGGCCACCCCGTGGTTGATCACCTTCTCCTCGCCGGCGCCATCACCGTCGGCGGCGGCCAAGATGTCGGCCTCGTACACCCGCACTTTGGGCACGGAGTGGCAGTAGTAGACGAGGTACGGGAACAGGCTCTGGTGGCACGACACGGACCGCGTCACCCGGCCGCCGTCCACGCCGGTCACGTTCCCGAGCCGGACGTCGCCGCCGCTGCCCGCCGTGGACGCCGTGCTGCGCACCACGATGTCGTCGCCCAGCGTCGCCACCGCGAAGTCCACCACGTCCTCGGCCGACGTCGCGCACCGCTTCGTCTCGCCTTGCTCGGCGCGCGCAAGCACTCGGCCACCGTCGAGGCCACGGCCTTCCCCAGCGCCGTGTCGAGCGGGACGCCGAACGCCTCCGACACGGCGCGGGGCTCGAACGGGATCCGCGACGCGATGGCGCGCGGCAGGAACGCCGCGGCGGCATCTTGTCCCGGATGTCCGGCATCGGCATTCGGTTCCCGGTCACCAGCTCCCGCTCCCTGAAGAACTTGCCGGGCTCCGGTGACCACTTGAGGTGCGAGTGCTGATGCATCATCGATGCAGCCGCCTCCGCCGACACCGTCGTCAGCGCCGCGCTGGAGGTGCTCGAGGTGTTGTGGTACTCCTTGAAGCTGACGCCGGTCTTGGCGTAGTCCTTGAAGGTGTTGTTCTCGCCGGCGTACTCCTTGAATCCAATGCGGTGGTTGGGGATGGCGCCCTCGCCGTAGCCCTTGAAGGTGGTGCTGCCGGGGTTGGCCGAGTTGCCGTAGCTCTGGAACTCGGCGGCGCCGCCGTTGGCGTTCTTGGCGTACGAGGTGAAGCTGTCGTCGCCGACGTTGGCGTCGTCGCGGTACTTCTTGAAGGTGTCGACGCCGGCGTTGCCGCCGGCGCCGTAGCTCCGGAACGTGTTCTCGGGGACGTTCCCCTCCAGGCCGTAGCCCGTGAAGGTGTCCGTGGCGCCGTTGCCGGACTGCCCGTAGTTGGCGAAGTCGGAGGCCAGCACGTTGGACTCGTTGCCGTAGGACGCGAAGGTCTCGCGCACGCCGTTGCCGTGCCTGCCGTAGCCGGAGAAGCCGTTCTCCCCGTGGTTGGCCTCCTGGGCGTAGGACGCGAAGCTCCGCCCGCGCCCGTTGGCGGCGGCGTCGTAGTTGTTGAAGGTGGAGTCCGGGACGTTGGTCTCGGCGGCGTAGGCGGCGAAGGAGCCCGACCCGCCCGTGGCGCCGCCGGCGTAGGAGGTGAAGTTGGCGGTCACCACGTTGCCGTCGGACTCGTAGGAGGCGAAGCTGTCGGCGCGCCCGACGAGCCCCGGCCGTAGCGGCGGAAGCTGTCGACGGCGATGTTGCGGTCCGGGGAGTAGTTCTGGAACGAGTCGGCGCCCGCCACGCCGTCCGTGCCGTAGTTGGAGAAGTTGGCGTTGCTGTAGCCCTTGAACGGGCCCCCGCCGCTGGGGCCGGACGCCGCCGCCGCCAGCGACGCCGCCGGGCCGGGGCAGAGGAGCGCGGCCTTGGCGCAGAGCGCGGGGAGGCGGGCGCGGATGTAGGGCAGCGCGGTGGGGAAGGAGGCGGAGTCGGCGGCCGGCAGCGGGGAGAGCTTGGCGACGAAGAAGGCCGGGTGCGGGCGGTTGTTGGGCACCTTGCGGTTCCAGTACCGGATGAATGCCGCCTTCGCCGTGAACGGGTTCACCGCCGGCGACGCGTCGGCGGCGGCATTGTGCAGCAGGAGGAGGAGCAGGGTGGCGGCGAGGACGGTGCCGGGTGAGCGGGGAAAGCCATTCGAGATTTGGGGATGGGGATTGAGGGAGAAAGAGGACGACGACGGGCGGGCTAAGCAAGCAAGAGTGGGGATCGAGTGAGTGTGAATGTGAATGTGAGTGACAGGATGGCAAGCAAAACACAGTTATTGTTGGCAAAACACAGTTATTGTTTAGTTCCAAAAACGAAAACTGACAATTGTTGGAAAATTGGTAAATATTATCATTTATTTATAATTTTTTGCTTGTATTTTCCGTATGAATAAAATTGGTGGAATAATTGCTGTTAGTTCATTGGACATTATGAACACGAAATATAGAGTACATCGAACTACCACCTACGTAGTACTATGCCTATTTACTCTAACCTTGCAAGAGTAAATGGCGAGACTAGAAAAAGAAGTGAAAAAGAGGTCGTCGCGGAAGGGGGCAATACAGCATCGACATAGTTAAGGTCGTCGAAGACATATATGAAGATGGCAACACGAGAGAGAGAGAGAGAGTTGATGCAGTCAAGCCACCAAGGACAAAGAGTGTGCCGAAGGACGAAGAGTGTGCCGAGTTGCCAGGTACCAAAATGCGTCGTAGATGAAGGCACACACCGATGTTCGCTAATATTGGACGCACGAGGTAAGGGCCCAACCATGCATTATTATCTAAGGGATTAGCAGAGGTTTAGCATCACTTGCATTGCACAAAATGGTGAAGATAGAAGGTGCTAATGTAGTTAATAGTTATCGGAGTAGCGAAGTGGGTGGATAAGGATTAACGACGTTGAAGAAATGGTTGTGCTGAGCGAAGAAGTTGTGTGGTGTCGAGCCTTGTCCAACACAGTAATTTGAGAATAGTGCAGTGGAACCTGCGTCCAAGACAGTGGTCTGAGGCAATAGAAGTTCAATATTTTGATGAAGACCTTATGTAGACAGATGTTGCAACAAAAATTGCACAACAGTTTTCGAAGCACACTGCATGGTGACGTAGATGCAACGCGAAACGGACACACGAGTGACAATGCGCGGCTAGACGAGGGCGACACAATAGCATGCTTATTGCTAGAATAAGATGTGCACAATACTCAGCGATAGGCATTATGAGAGCCGAATGGATCTCGCACATTCAGATTGTGCCGACCAATGTTAATATTTGAGATTTTTTTTACCTTTTATCATTCTGTATAATAAATTAAATATTTCATCAGTAAATTACGAGACAAATTTATTAAGTCTAATTAATTCATCATTAGCACACTTGTTACTATAACAGTGTCAAATCATAGATTAATTAGGTTTACAAGATTCGTCTCATAAATTACACAAATTGTGCAATTCATTTTTTTATTTTGGCTACATTTAATACTACATGCATATGTCTCAACATCTGGGATAAGTGTAAAGTTTTTATTTTTTAAAAGCTAAACTTCCTTACCAAATTTGAATTTTATTTGTGAAATATTTGGGCAAAGCCGCAAAACAGTGAAATTTGTGTTTCCTCGGAACGAGAAGAGCCAATTTAGTTTGCAAAGCTGCAAACGCGTTTGTTTATTTGTTTTTTTTTTCAAAGACAAAAATTACACGCGTCACTGCGTCGTCGAGTTTGGTTCTCGTGGTAGCACTGAGGACGCGTTTTCAGCTGTGGAGGCGCGTGCGCTGGACGGTATGTTTTGTTGCTGGGTTGGTCTGTCACGTGCTGACCTCCGGACGCGGAGACCACTGTCTTTTTGCTCCAAATATGAACAAACGAGTAATTCATTAATGCTTTTATTTGCCACCATTAATGTTGTCATTCTGGTGTGGTGTTCGACCAAAAAGGATTCCAACTGGATTTGAAGTTGTTGTTGTCTGTTGACAGCGACTGACGACTAGTTATCTTAAGATAGTCAGGCTAACAATACGGTTTTGATATACGTAGAAAACAAAAACGCCAATATTTGTTTCATAGTTCAAGACTCATGCAATTGTATATAATCATGTGTATAATTTGAGAAACACTTATGCATAACAAGACATGATAAAATTGTCTTTACTTCAACCATCTAATTTTTACAATCTACTTAAGACCCTTCTCTTCCTCCGCTTCCTTGAGGGCGTGAAACAAGTGTCTCACCCGGCCACAGAACCTAGGCACAACAACCGAGTCCGTCGACGGTGCAGGTAGTCAAGCCACGACGTCCACCTCGTCCCACGCCGAGGTCGTCGTCGATCCATACCATCTCCGATGGTCATCCTAGGCCGCCCCGCCGAGCTAGTCCTTGTCACACCGCCCTTGAAGCAAACTAAGACACAAGCATGTCAATGCTATGTAATCACTAATTTGAGAAAAGAAAGCATTCCTTTCGTCCATGCCTAAAAGAAAAATTCCAGACATGATAATTTTTGTTCTTATAAAAATTTTCTAGAAATTGATAGCAAGCAGTATCATGTAGATGCACTGCTACAGGTTGCAAGAGTTAGTCAAATAAGCATGCATGCTACTAACAGTTCATGCTTCAGGATTATTAAATCATATGAAGGTTTAGATCCTAGAAAATTAATGATATAAGTGATAATGCTTTACAAATTAATAATGTCTAGGTGGGGAAGGATGTTTTGGTAAGGTTCACTATTGCTTGATGATGGTTGTTTAGCGATATCCCATCTTATAATTGAAATCTTAAAAAAGTGGAGCGCACAGATCTCACTGACCCAATAGTGAGGCTTCCCACCTCATCCACGTCCTCACCACTGCCTCTCCTGAAATCACGTCCCACCCTCACGCGCGACTCCTCCTCCTCCCCACGCGCAGCTCCTTCGCTCCGATCTCTCGCGAATCGCAACTAGCGGTGGCGGCGCCTCCTCTCAACCCACGGCTTCCCTATCTGCTGGCATATTCCTCTTTCATTCCAGTCGGAGGCTTCTGCGCCACCTCTCTCCATCCTCGGCGAGCACCTCCATCTCCTTCTCCCGGTCCGCGGACGGCTAGGGTTTCGGCACGGCGGCGACGACGACAGCGCCATGGGCTACCGAAGGTCCCGGACCTCCACCGGGCAAGCCGGCCCATCCCATCTCTCCTTCCGTTTTCTCGATCCGAATTCCCCAGTCGAGAGATGCCCCTCCTCTTCAGCCCCAATCCATCGGCTACACCACGGATCGAGTGGTCGGCGGCTCGGCATGAATTCTTCGGGCAATGCGGCCGAATCTTCTTTCTGTTAGTCGAAGTTTGGAAGGTCGCATTGTTACTGATCTGATCCGAGTTCTTTTCTGGAGCGGTTTCTACAGGGCACTCTCAATGCGGCTGGACATGGTAATCTTCTCGTGCAAGGACATGTGCGGTGCTGGAGTTCTAGGAAGCTGCAGATCATGAGGTTGAATAATTCTTGGTAGGCTGCTGGTCACCATGCTTACTTAGGTTGTGTTTCTTTGTTCTTATGTTTTTTTTTCATTTATGTCTTTGCTCTGTTCTAATCCATTGTCATATACTATACCCGACCACTTGTTTGTTGAATTATGACACTGGTTGCTGCTGCCAGTCGGCGGCAGGGGTATGCCTTCATATTCAATGGAATAGCCAAGAATTAGGTGCAAAAAATAAATACTATACATGTATAGCATATTTCCTAATTCGACCAAAACCAGCAGCGGAGCAGGCAATCCTGGCCATGTCTCAAGTGACCAGCTGCGTGCGTACAGACCACAAGCGACTGCACCTCTAATTCATTAGTTCTTGCTACTGCTGTCTACTAGCTGCTTGCTACTTTGTTTAGTTTTTTTCATTCTGCTCTTTGTAGGATAATATGACTCCATAGCATGGAGATTTTGTACACATGTAGCCTAGAGAATGTAGTTAGATTTGGCCCAAATAAAAATTCTTTATGCTATTT